>JAILYB010000005.1:8850000-9082500 GCA_021437785.1 Rhodomyrtus psidioides
AAAACGAAGGCCCATAACTTTAGGGACCTGGATTTTCAGTCGACTGTATGTTATAAGGCATGGTGTATAACTTGCCCATGAACTAAACAGCCTTACTCTAATGCACGTGCCGTTCCCAAAGCAATCTTCACGCGAGTATTCCATGTCAATGGCTTGCTATCTTCATCCGATAGATGCAAGAAGTCATGTAATGACCCACTTTTATGGAACTCATATATCAAAAGATGTTGCCCAAGCTCCGCGCAATAACCCATCAAATCTGTAACATTCGGGTGATGCATTTGGGAGATGTTTGAAACTATCTCCAGGAATTCTTCAGATAGTTCATTGGGAAGGGCAGTTGAATCTAGTTTCTTCACGGCAAAAACCTACCATAGTGAGGAAAAGAACTGATGATCGAAGTTCGTGAGACACATCAAAGCATTTAGGTACTCAATTACACTGGAAGCATTTATTATTGTGGCAGCAACTCCGAATGTTTTTCCTTGGTGTGTGCATGCGTGCAGGCATGTATGAGGGTGCTGGCACATGTACTAGTCAAGTGGGTGGGTGGTAAGCCTGCCAGGGCTCCTAAAAACATGCTATTCATTTCTATCAATTCTTGTTTGCACTCTTCCTGCAGTGCGCATCGTATTTGCCTTACAATTGATTCACATACTATTGGTATGGAGGAAACATAAGCGTCTATCATAAAGGTGGAAAGGAAATTAATAACGAAAAATAAGAGAAAAGTAAGCAAGTGGCACACCTTCCCATCATCAAATTGAGCCCGATAAACACGTCCAAAGGAACCCTCACCAAGAAGGTTATCAACACTGAAGCTACCTGTAGCCATCTGCAAGTCTGCTATTGAGTATGAAGTTAAGTTCGTAGGAACTTTAATAGCTTTTTTGACAGGAATAGGCTTCTTTGGAAAATCCTCTTCATCGAATGACTTGTGACGATCAATAGGCGGCGGCTTGAGATTTATTGAGGCTGGCGGTGGCAGATCGAATTTTGTGTTCATTATGGAGGTTGGCTGAAAGGACTTCACTTCTGAGACAAATACGTAGACACAAAAGTACTGAAGAAAATCAATACACAGTGGGGGCAACGAATATCTAATCAAAGGCAGGTAGAAAAATACAGTAAATAGACAGGTTGCTCCCTCAAAGAAACCCAGAGATAGACTTTGGCTAAATTCATTAAATAACAATGATCACTACTGGTTATTCAGGAAAAGTCAAATGAACAGTTCACATGGATTGTTCCCAGTTTTATAAATAAAATAAGGGGCAGGTGCAATGGGCTGCGAACCACTTAAAGGGGAAATCTCTTTAGCTGACAATACTTGTAAAATTATGGGACGCTGGTGTTTACCAGATTTGGAAGGCTGGGCACCATTATGTGCATAAGACAATGCCAGATGAAGATACCATCATCAAGTCCATAGGTGTTGATGTTCTTAATAAAGCAAAGTTTATTTAAAGAGTTCACTAACACTGACAGAACTGCTACTGATCAGCAGATTTTGATATCTAATGGCTGGAGTATCAAGTCAAAATCCCAAATGGAATGGACAATACTTCTACTAGTCTTGTAACTAAGCTACTCTAAAAGAGGAAGCCTCTATGTCTCATTTGTGAAAGGAGAGATAATGCTCAATATGCTCAATTATCTACGAGAAAGAAAGAGCACTAGCATTATTCACTTCTTTGGTGGTTAACTCGGCTACTTCATCCTCAGAACAAGATCATCAGCCTTTTATGCTCGAGTTATATACAAAACAAGGAGAGAGACAAATGAGTGGTAATCCCCATTAGGTAGTGTACAATGAGAGTACGGTGCAGACAAATCACCTTGCACTTCACTGGAAGCAAAAGGAGCAAAGGGTTGATTATCAAGCTTTTCCACATCTGAGGCCGGCCTTCTCCGAGATCTTCTCTTCACAACAAAGAATGCCACGATTGCCCCGACAAGAAGAATTGATATGATTATTCCAGCTACTCCGCCACCGCCTATTCCCGATTTCTTGCTCCCGCTGCCAGAACCGCCACTTGATGGGCTGTTTCCAGAACCAGAATTCTTATTGTGATTCGGTTTGGGAGCTGAAGGTGTACCCGGAGGAGGTGGGGGTGCAGGGCCTGAGCTCCAAGAGTTACCATCTTTTCTGTCAAGAAGATTCAGACCCATAACGCAAATAAGTCGTCATTTGAGAGAAAAATGCCAAATTGACTAAAAGTTAGATGCTCACTGGAGATTAATATTTTTCAGCTGCACTGGTATCCATCCTGTAAATTGGTTGTTTCCGACATTCCTAGGATGTGCAGAAGTGCGAAATCATGTGATTAAGTTGCCAGAATCAGTGCACGGCAAACTAGCAAAGGCGATACTGTTACTCACAGATTTTCAAGTGGAAGATTAGCAAGGACATTTATATCCCCAGTGAATTGATTGTTTTGCAAGTACCTTTCCACGGATGAATGAGGATGGTAAGGAAAGCATCATGATGATGGACCAAGTTTATACAAGTAAATCAGTGGCCAGCACTTACATGGTTGTCATGCTTGAGAGGGAACTAAGACTTTGAGGCAGATTACCAGATAGTTGATTAAAAGAGAGATCCCTGAAACAACAGAGAAGACCAACTTGGAAAATTTTTATATCAACTAACCGAGAAGGCACTAGACACTTTGTCAAATGATGTTCAAACAAACAAGAAAGAAATATATATGATTTTCAGGTTAAGGGAATCTCTGAAGACTCCATCGACTTAATTTATGTAAAACTGAATGCCAATGAATAATTAATTAAAGGAGGATGAAGAACTGCTTCAGCATCCTCAGTTAAGCAAAAGCATTTTTCTGCCAGTCCACTGAAATAAGCGTAGGTAAGAAAGGGATCTCACAGGGTAGTGAGGGAAGAAAGCTGTCCAAACATATCGTTCAATGCGCCTTGAAGCTGATTGTGGCCAAGGTTTCTACACTTCAACAAAAGGAGATCCTAAGGAATAAATTCCAACAGTACCGACCACATATAATAGGATTGAGTCCACTTACAGGTACTTAAGAGAGGTCAGTTGAGAAATTGACCATGGGATTTGCCCATTAAAATTATTATTAGCAAGGTTTCTGCACGAAACAGCCATATATATACACATATTAACACAGCCACTTCAGGTGTAAAAATGGCAGATACAAAAAGCTTCTGAAAAGAAAAAGGAAATGAGAAGACAGAAAATAAAGGGCACGTTTAACATACAATCTTTGCACATTTGGAGGAAGTTGATAAGGTAGCTGTCCTCCAAGATTGTTATTGCTGAGATCTCTGTGAAAGAACGACACGTTAAGAAACATTTTGTTGAATAACCGGTTTAAGCAGAGCAAATAAGGCCATCTATCTTACAGATTTGTCACTGAGTTCATGTTTTGAAGCTTGTAACCAACCGACCCAGAGAGGCTAAGACCTGGTAATTTACTGATAAAAGATAACAGCAGAGGAGATCAGAAACTGTATAGAGCTAGCTAAAGATGAATCCAGGTCGATGTTAGAATATCACATTTCAGTGACCCTGGAGCCCGAGCAAGTAATTCCTTTCCACGACTGTCCACACGGATCGCCACCACTGCCACTGCCACTGCCACTCCATTGAGTCAGTTGAGAAGGTTGGTTTAGAAAGCCATACATCTCCTGTAAGGCAGCAACTGTACATTGGACGAAACAAAAGCAGAAAAATTAATCGATGTAAGATTGAACCAGAAAGTGAGAATTTCTCAGACATGCTTTGATTTATCAATGCAAAGTCAATCATAAAGTCGGGCATGCTGTCAATAAAAATCATGAATCCTAGGAAACACGTCAATTATCCAACAGGTAAAACAGCACTTCTGAAGGTAACAAGACGGATTTAAGAAATCGCCTATTGCACTTCTACTCTATTTCACTTCCATAAAGTAAATTTCAAGAGTATATGAGACGACAATCTGACCAATGAACGTAAAATTCTTTGCCAATCCTCTTATTTACTTCATTTCATGTTTATTATACTGCAGCAATAGTCTCAATCAACATCAA
Organism: Rhodomyrtus psidioides; assembly: GCA_021437785.1. Lineage (NCBI taxonomy): Eukaryota > Viridiplantae > Streptophyta > Magnoliopsida > Myrtales > Myrtaceae > Rhodomyrtus > Rhodomyrtus psidioides. The sequence goes on from JAILYB010000005.1 coordinate 8,854,054, forward strand.
ATCTCATCAAACCACAGAACATGATGCGCAATGTTGAACCTTTCGTCACAAACTACCAGTCTTAGCCAAAACCATTAGCAGAACTCAATACAAATTCTGAATGGCCTTAAAAGTATATTTTCCTATCGTCGTTCTTTATAACCAAATTCTATATCTTTCATTACAGACGAAGTGGGTCGACACTGGCCACAAAATCCATTTAAGCATCAACCAAGCAAACTCCCACCTGAGTTTGAAATTCAGCGACTTTGATATGAATAATAGGCCGATTATGTCATCATAAGCTAAGTATTGGACGTTTACACTGATCCACAGCACTTCCTATATGAGCTGCAGTCATAACTGTGCTCAGTATAAGCAAATCTATCTGGACTCCCAAAAAGAACCAACTTCATTTCACTATCCACTGGCTCTAGAAATCCTTCGATCTGATCTGCTCTCCAAAGCAGTGTACAACAGACATATCCAGGGATGTGAAAAGGCAAAAAGCTCAGTGACTGATGAATTAAGCAAATTTTTTCAACCCAGAAGCAAGATCCAGAGACCCAGAAAGAATTTTCTTTTATTTTATAAGAAGGAAGCTCATGGAAAGAAAGATAATATTGCAGATTGCAGAGGAGGGAGACATGAGAGGAGCTTCCAGCTGCAAACGAAAAAAGAAGAAGATGGGGTTGCTGCTCACCGTCAGATTGATCTGTATCAGCGTTAACGGAAGTGAATGTAGAGCCCAGAATGCAGATTTCGAGCATTATCAGGAACACCGACATCATCTTCTTCTTTCTCCCCCTCGCACTCCCCATCACTCCTCTCAAGTGTTCTTGACGACTCTCTCTCTCTCTCTCTCTCTCTCTCTCCCTGACCCAAAAGAAGCAAAAAGGCTTTATCAATTAGTCCTTTCCATACTAATCTTTTACTTATATATAATTATAGATTTATGTCAAGAAAAAAGCTGGCAGGCACGAATTGCCAGAAGAATCCAAAGCCACAGAAAAAAAAAATTCTAAAAACTCATTCCCATAAGATTTTTTCTAATTCCTTTCTAATAATTTATTAAATGTTTTCTGACTTTCTCCATGTAAAAATACAGATACAGAAAAGGAAATGTGCAAGCTTTCGTGGGGTACCGCGTTAATGTGTGTAATGGACACGTATTTTGTCCGAGAGGTGGATTTTGTTCCCTTTCTTTTCAAAAAGAAAAAAAAGTGAATTTCCATTGACAGAGCCAAAGAGAGAGTCTAGCGGATGTGTAGCTTTCACAAGGATCACACGCTTCAAGTCTTATTCGCTTCGATTATACGAAAAAAAAAATACATTAAAAAATCAAATTTTAGAGTGAGGCATTAGTAGCTTTCACAGGAGTTGGCAGAAGAATAGCAATAAAGATCTCGAAGACCGGGCTGAGATTTTTTTTTACTGCGAAAAGCATGGTAAAAAAACAAACCGGGACCAAAACGAATTTCACCCTCCTGGCAAGTTGGCCAACCCAATGGTTACGGGACCGGAGAGAGTCACGAGACTCTTGTACGTATTATGGGAACAAAACCCCTGTTCGTGTTCGAACCCTGTCATCGTCTTCCTGGTCGACGATCGTTTCCCTCTGAACTAATGAACTTCCCAATCTCCATTAAAAGAACGATCTTGATCTGCAACTCGTCCCCCATCTCCACTAACGATGTCGCCGGACATCCGACTCGAGAAAATAGTGGATCTCCGACCCGGAAAGAAACCCGAGTTAGACTAGGTTCGGGGTTCGAGCGAAGATCCAGAAACACGCAGAGCTTTGAAAATTGTTTCGGGGGTAGTGTTGATAGTCAACGTCCGTGCCAGAGAAGATGAAGGTGGCCTGGCACTTCTTAGCTCTTTCCGTATATCTAGCTTTTCTGAAATTCTCCTTTTGCCCCTACTTTTACTTCAATTTCCCATTTAGGACCCACTCCTCTTTTGCTTCTTCTTCCTTCTTTTCCTACAGAACAGTGCCATTCTGACAGTTTGGCTGCACTATGTTACCTCGGTGCTCTAATTAATTGGTATTAACAAAGATTTATCTCAGCTTAATTTATTCTAATGCCCACGGAATTTGTCAGAATCCCTTCTCTCGAGATGGAAATCGAGTAACAAAAGAAAAAAAAGAGCTCTTGGAAGAATGTGATTAGTCAGAAATTAGATAGTATAATCTTGGAAAATTCGGCTCCCCTACAGTAGTTTCCATCCTCTTCGTAAACAGTAATTAAGGTCGCTCCATTGCAAGGTTCTATTTATTTTACTAAAAATGAATATTTTGAAATGTATCTCCTTAAAAATAGTCATATGTATCGCTTGATGTATCGCTTAATAAAATCAACGAACGAAAAATACTTTTATTGTTTACGAAAATATTTAAACATAAATTGTCGACCACAATAAAATTGAAAAACTTTTTCCCCCCTCCTCCACAAAATCATCATTTGAAGAGGATGTGGGTTGCGACTGGCGAGCACTACTGCCCTCAATCAACGGGCACATCTGTCTCGCAGCTTCCATTACGTGACAACACAAAAGACACGTTCATCAATTAAGTTCTCTATGTAACGACAAAAAATTAAGACAATTAAGGTTTGCAAAAAGTCTCTTTTTTTTTCTTTCCACAAGGACACAAGATTTAATATATTGCACTTTGACCCATCAAATAAATAAATAAATAAATAAAGATATCAGGAAATTATTTGGTTGCGGCATTTAATCCCGTTAAGTTAGATGACCCACCCACCAGAGGCAGGATATAACAAAGATGGGGTTGGAGCGTCTCCATTTAGTTTTTCAATTCGTCCATAAATTTAAGTTTGTGTTTGAGAGTTGGCATTGCTCCTTTTCATAGGCATTGGACCACACCCGAGTAAGATTAAGCTCTATTTGTTTCACGAAAAATAAATAATTAAAAAAATACATCTTATAAAAATGAAAAAATATTTTTCGCGTTCCCAGAAATAATTTAACATAAATTATTATCGACAATTGAAATATTTTTTCAATCATTATGACACGTACTGAAATAATATTTTCGCAAGAATCGCCATTTTGGCGTATCCACTGCAAAATTATTTAAAAAAATAAAAAAAAATAAAGAGAGAAAAAATCTGTGGTCAATGTCAGGAAGGTAGAACCTTAATAGCCATTAAGAGTTAAAGTGCTTAAAACATAAAGTTAATGAAAAATTCGTCTTTTTTATGTGCTTAATTAATCATGAAGGGATCATCTGCCTTCTTTCAGAAAGGCAGGCCCTGCCCTTTGAATCCAGATCGTCCGTGTTTTGAATGGACGGCCCAAATTATTACTAAAAAATATATAAAAAAAATCAAAAAATTGTCTCTTAAAAATAGGAATGACGACCCGGATATCAAGGACAGACGATCCGAATCCTAATAAACCACCGTCCGTGCCAATGTCGTGCTCCGTGTAACGTGGACAAATGCTTTGATAAGGAAGGAAGGACACGTTTCACGGGAATGATGCGTTTAGGTTTAAAAAAAAGAATTCGTAATTAGGTGGAAAGTCGATGGAATAATTGAAAGAATTATTTGTATGATGATGAAAATGACAGATGGGTGACGTCATACCCGAAAGTGTGTTGAAATTATTGCGTGCCACGAAGATCAAACGAGAGAGAGACAGCTCGTCCGAAATACATAGTCGTTGGTCACGGCCTCCTCTTTCCTTTGTGTCTTAGTCGGTGCTTGCGCGTTTGCGCCTGGTCCTAAGGCGGGCTGGCCCCCGCCAATATTTCGAAGCAGCTGTTTTTGACGGGAAATTTAGATTTAGTTATGGGATCTAGAATATTCATTTTGAAAACTAGGGTTTAGGAAAGTTAAGAGAGAAGAAAAAAAAAATACAGGAAAAAATCTCGAATATAGTATGGAGCGCTAAACTTCGATGGAAGTAAGTCACGTACAAGGTTCTTCAGCACATTGCTCAGTCAAAACTCACGATTCATGCTCACATCAAACCGGCCATGTAGCAAAAGAGCCGAAGATTCCGCATATAACCCGGGAGAAGTACCATGAGTGCCTTATGAACAACTTTGTTAATATGTATTATTAATACCTAGAGTGCCTTATGAAGGGGGGCAAAGAAGAGATGCTGCAGAAAAAATTTGTGGCAAATGAGCTCCACAGGAATTATTTTAGGAGGTGGGGTTCGATTTATTCTCCTTCGCTCCTTTTTCTTTCTCATCTTCAAGTGCTATGCCATGCACACATTTCATTCATCGTAGACGCCTACTTCTGTTCTGACTTTAGGGCTTTAGTGCCGACCGCACAAAAACTACTAACGTTTTTTATATTTGGTAGTGCCTAAAAACCTAAGGAGAGACATCATGCCCAAAATGCCAACTTGCGTATTTGATGCCACTAATTTCACTGTTGCGTTTAATGATATTTTTCTTAGAATCGGTGTCGGCGAATACATATTATCTTGTAGCTTGGTCCGACGTTCAGATGGATCAGCAACAGTATGTGCGAGGCTGTCACACTCGATATTTCCCCACTCCTTCGAACCTTCCGTTGCTAATTAACTCAAGCATCCGACGGCCATCACGAGACTGTCGGAAGAAAGCAGCTGATTCCATTAGGCGCTTTGACTAGCTTTGCTTGTCGCGAAGGTGAAAATCCTTTTATCGGGTTCTGACCAGTTTGCGCTATTATTCATCACAGGCGCAACCATTGCCATCTTCTCACTAAGACAATTCGTGTCGACAATCATCTTCATGCTTTAGAGTAAAGATCACAATTTCATTTGAATGGTTTCCATCGGCCTTTTTTTGCTTTAAAGAATACAACTCGACTCTTGCAATTTTTATTTTTATTTTTATTTTTTTGGTGGGGGGACGAGGCAGAGAGGAGTAGCGAAAATACCTAGCGCGAGCATTGCAATTCTCTTCGAACTTATATAATGTCTCTCCATATTGCCAGCTATTATTCGACGGTCAATAAAACTAAAGGCCGGATTGAATATATACCTTTGTTTGTCCATTCTATCTGCACTGCAGGATCTTAATTCAAGTGACATACACGAGCTTCATGGAATTTCTCGAAAGATAGTTTGAAGTTTGATACTGATAAAGAGTTTGTTGGGTTTGCTCCTGCAGCAACGAATCCATGAAAGTGCTCAAAATAGTTCGATAGAGACGCCAACAATATATGGTGCGTTGTTTCTCATCAAGCAAGGCCCGGTCAACGTTCTTTAAGTACATAATGGGCTTGTTAAACCCATTTAAATGAGCTTTGATATATGTACTCGAATGCGAGACATCATTTTCAATATGTGCAAGTTGTTGTTCAAACCCTTCATTAGACAAAGTGCCTAAAATATCGTCCACAACGATGTAGCATTCTTATCCTTGACAACTTCAATCAATAGCTCATTTGATAGGGGCTTGAAAATAGAATTCGTGTTCAGGACTTCTTGCTCTGATAACGCGCGAGATGTTTCCCAACCTCAAAAAATTCCATCTCAATGTTATTGCAATCGAGGAATGTCTTTTCTGTTTTTATTTACTTTTATTTTTGCGAGGGATGTCGTGCAAGATAAGATTTTTTTTTTCAATTTCGAGAAAATGTAGAAAAGCAACGATACTCGTGCTCTCTTGCATGGCAAAATGCATATGGATCCAAGTTCCCACATAAATCCGCATGTTCAGCGCGAAGGAGGCAAACATCGACATGTTTGAGGAACCTCGGAACTTGGGTCTTGAATTTGATCGGATCCTACTAAACAATTTTCACGAGATTGACTAATGCGATCTTATCGAAGATCCGTCGCGTTGACTCATCGATAATCCAAAATATTATACTGATTTAAAAAAAAAAGAAAAACCCTAACTCATTCATATTGTCGAACCTTAAAAAAGTAGGGAAAATTATTCAAAAAAGTCATAAATTTATTGTTCTTTTATCAATTTAATCCCAATGTATTAACTTTTTCAATTGAGTCATAAATATTTTTACATTTTGTCAATTGAATCTATTTGGCTAATTTTGCAGGAAATCGCTGACATTGACGTCGGGAATCCTACGTGGCACAACTAGTACTGACGTGGATAATTTTTAATAATATTTTATTTTTTAAATTCTTATTTCCTTTTTCTTTTTCTTTTCGACGATCCTCGTCGGTTGATGAGAAAAGAAAAAAAAGAAAAAAAAGGAAATAAAAATCCAAAAAATACTAAAAAATATTATTAAATGTTGTCCACATGAGCGTCAGTCATGCTTCGTCGGTAATTTTCGGTCAAATTGGCCAGATGGACTCAACTGACAGAATGTGAAAACGGTTCAATTGACAAAAGTGCAAGATTTATGACTTTTTAAATAATTCTCCAAAAAAAAAAATATGTTTAATTTGGCTGTCCTTCTATTGGTCATTTAGTTGACGCGAACGAGAAAATGGAAATTAGGGTTTGATAAAAAGGAGTATCAATATATCTGTTTAGTTTTCCTTTTGCAAGAGATTTGAAAGTTACATTGTTTGTCCACAAATAACATTTCTCGAGAGACATTTCGATCATTGTTGCAGGCACAGGAGTGTTAAACAAGAATAGAAATTGCCGGACCTTGTCTCATGAACACAATTCTCAAGCAACCACCTTGCCTCGTCTTCGTTAGGCAAAGCTATTTTTCTAATGGAAAATGCTTTCCTGATCACTGACAGTACTGTCAGTTATTTCTGACCATAGATCTGCATACCATCATTGCGTGTTTTGCATAAAACACTCATTAATTGAAATATCGTGGGGTAAAAAATAACGACAGTGCTGTCAGACTGTCAAGTTAGCAGCTTCTTTTTCTAATTCCATGGATCATATTTGTTTTAAATTATAACAAAAAAATGAAAAAAAATACAAAGAAAATCACTTTTTTTTTTTTTACATAATATATGGGTGTCTAGTCTTCTCCTAGAAAACGATGCATTCAAATCGACTGCTTAATTTAATTCTCTTGACGTCCTCTTTAATCGCCCTTCAGTCAACTCTGTTATATAAGGACTCTCGGGTCCTAGCCCCACTCCTCGTGTAGGCTCCTTTCGAATTTTCAGTCATCTTCAACACTTGCTCATGGCCGAGCTTCATCCATGGAAATGTGATGAGGTCAAGGCCTGCACCAGAAGGAAGGGAAGGATCAACGGCCTCACTAGGAAGTGCGCTTCCCTAGTTCGAGAACGGCGTGCTCGTGTTTACATCCTGCGCCGCTGCGCCTCCATGCTCCTTCGGTCTTATATCTGTGGAGACGGTTATTGATTCACCTCCTTCGAAAATCCTATGTGTATATCCTCGGTCGCTTCTCTCGACCCGGGCGAGTCATTATGATCTTTTGCTTCGCCAGGCCCTGTGCCTACAAGCTCAAGTGACTACATATTGGTTGCTTCATCCGATATAGATCAAATCTCAAGTTTTTCGTCTCGTACGTGTCCTTTTTTTTTTTTAATCCTGGCGGCTACGATGCGAGTCGCCTGCTAGGGTTCTTGTTCGACGCATGAGGCGAAGCTTTTCGAGAAAACGACATGGAAAGAGAAACACAACATATGGTAGTGATTCCTTGTGACAATGCCAATTAAGGAACTTTCTGTTGTTTCCTTGATTTAGTTTCCTTTGTATCTCTCCTTTTCCTTTCCTTCATTTTTGGTTTCTTCATCTTCGGAGAAGCTTTGGAGAAGATCCAAATTGCAATTCCCTCACTATGTATGCCGGCAAGGTCATTATAATATTCTCAAACATAAACGCTCCTTTCCTCTTTTGTCTTCTGTTTTTGTGAGCAACAGGCACGCATGGGTTGGGTACCTGTATGTTCGTTTGGTCTTGATAAATTGAGAGCAATAATTTGTGTATCGTTGTGCAAAAGGCTTTGCTAAATAATTAATAATCATTTTACTAATCCGCTGCTAAAAGACAAAATCGATTGACCTTCTAATAATGAAGACCTTTATCAAGAACTTTGGCTCCCCGTCATGAATGATTGAATATAAAATCCAAGGATGATAATCGTCCAAAGTTGATCGGCAATGTGATGTATTGACATAGGGAAAAGGCCAATCGCAAATTGATCCGCCCACCTGTCACCACCGTCGCCGCCGCTCCGTCGGCTGCTAACCTCGCGCCAGTCGCGCCGTTGGCAACCACCGGCTCGCTCCGCCTCACTGCCATCCCACACGGTCGGGAGGATCCGCGACCTTAAGCCTCGTCTCCAACTCTCTCTTTCCCCTTCTCGGTTCCACCACACGCCGCCACTACCTCCACTTTTCCCCGCAACCTGTCATCGCCCAGATCCAGGCGACCCCACGACCTGACGACCCCGCGACCCAAGGCGACTGCAGATCCAAGTGACCCCGCGACCCCGGCGACCCCTCTATTCCGGCGACCCCGCGACCTCGCAACTCAGGCGACATTGCGACCCAGGCGACTCTAGATGCAAGCAACCCCACGACCCTCGTGGTCTGCGAGCTCGCGATGGGGGTCGCCCGACCATGACCCCTTAGCCCCCCCCCCCCCCCCCCCTCGAGCCCATGAGGGGTGAGGCGGCGACCCCTTGGACCCCCCTCACTCACCTTCGTAGTCGAAGATGAAGGTCTCGACGGAGTTGATCAGGTAGTCAGTGTCCTGGAGGGGCTAGGTCAAGGCGCGGGCCTTGAGTGTCTCCATCCTTGACCGGCGGCCGGCGACGATGGCCGGTGGGTGGTGGCCGAGTCGGCGGCGGTGGGTGGTGGTTTCAAAAGTATCCCAAAAAGTGTTTTAAAATTCAGAAGCAAGTTTTTTTTTTGTTTCTTCAAAGTGTTCCCTGAAACAAAAGTGTTCTCCAGAACACTGTTAGAACATTTTTGAACCACACGTGTTTCTTTTCCAAAAGTGTTTCGGGAACACTTTTGGAACAAAAACACTTTCAATGGAGTGTTTCTCTAATGTTACCAAAATATTTTTGGAACAGAAATACTTTCCCTAGAGTGTTTCTCCAGTGTTACCATACACACCCTAAATGGCCACACCTTGTTACCACTCTGAAATCAAATCTCAACATTTTTCGACTTTGGGAATATTCGATGCAACAGAGGGTACAATGCCTTTGCATCCTACATTTATTCTTTGAAATAACATTACCACAGAATTATTTCTTTTATGACATTCCTTCCAATGCACATCCAAACAAAATGGGACAATTAGAACATGTCACTACTAACTTGAATTACCCCACAAAACATTCGTCAGGCTTCTCATTTGTATCTCTTCTTCTTCTTCTTCAGAATCTTAATCATCTTCTCCTCTTCCGCTGTCTTTTTCATCTGATCAATCCTCTTCATTTTCGTTCTGTTCATGATCAAGAACACAAAATTATATTATAAAAGAATCATTTTCCGAAATTCTACATAACGCAAGTACTGGGAATTGAATCAAGCAAATCATCATTTGCACTGTCAAGTGATGTTCCCCGCGTATGGCAACTAACAAACATGTAAAGCAAAAGAAGAAAGAGAGCTACCTGCGCTGCTATGATTGGCACATCCGGCTGCATTTCTCTGACTCTTTGTTCGGGTTCATCCGGCACATTAACCAATGTGATTCCTTCCAAGGTTTCGACCTGCTGCAGTCCGTCGATCGTCTGCAGCTTCTGGCAGTGCTTAATTTCCAAGTCTTCGAGGCACGGCATTGATCTTGCCTGTATAGTCCACTCGGTCAGGTTCTCCAGTTTCCACAGTTTCAAGAAACGGAGGCTCGAAAATGTTCCTTCTGGGACGCTTAATATCTCGCCCTCGTATGAGTAGCCAAATAACCGGAGAGCGGTTAAAAATTCCAGCTTCCCCAAGACTTCCATGGGATTGTCTTTTAGTCCTGAAAAGGACAAGGTAAGTACTTTCAGGTTCCGAGGAACGTGCGACTCCAACAATCTTTGCATGGGTAATGCTCCAAACAAGTACAATTTGGAAGAGACTCGAGCCCCCTTATGTCACTTAGTTCAAGATCTGAAGGCAGATCGCATATATCCTTCGATCGCAATATGAGGGATGCAAGCTTATTCAGATTCAAGATCTGCTTAGTCGCTTCACTTACCGCCGAGCGATAGCATGTCAGGGAGGAAGCCATTGGGAAAACAGCTCTCGTTAGGAGCATCTACAACGGAGCAGACGTTGAGACTCATTTCGATGGCTGCGCTTGTGCCCAGGTTCGGGCGGCGCCTATCCTGTGTCATCTCATGCTCGACTTGCTCGACTTGCTCAAGCAGTTTAGGGTCGCTTTTCCCAGCCATAAGCTTTGTGCCGCCCGAACCTGGGCACAAGCGCAGCCGTTGAAATGAGTCTCAACGTCTGCTCGGTTGTAGACGCTCCTAACGAGAGCTGTTTTCCCAATGGCTTCCTCGCTGACCACCGAAATCACTCTCAGGAGGGCTCCATCGTATCTTTTATCGATCAACTACGGCAAGAGTTCATGTTGGAAATGGGAAGTTGAGGAAAAAGGAACACAAGAGATTACTTAGAATACTTTTTGATTCTTTCTGGCTTAGCTATACAAATGATTCAATCACAAGCACTTTTATAGGTACGTGGAGACCCTTAGTACATTGTATGCAATTCTTAAAAACTCGTAAAAATTTCTAGAACTTTGTAATACATGAATCTTGAAACCTCAATGGACTAATTAAATGCATGACACATACATGAACTAAATCAATGCACCTAGGGAGAAGTACATGGATAAACCAAACATAGAATAATGCACCTAGATTCATCAATCAAGTTTAATTTTCAACACTCTCCCTTAAACTTGATCATATCTAGTGATTCCAATCAAAGCATGCAATCTTGTAAAATTTTCAAACTTCAATGCCTTAGTGAAGATGTCGGCAACTTGATCATGGGTCTTCACATAAGGAAGCTTTACTTCTTTCTTCTCAATGCACTCTCTTATGAAGTGAAATCTTGTGTCAATGTGCTTGGTTCGATTATGCAAAATGGGATTCTTTCCCAAAGCAATAGCAGACTTGTTATCAACATAAATTGTGGTAGCATCTGGCATGTGAAGTATCTTTCGCAACTTTCTTAGCCAAATTCTCTTTCTCTTCTTGTAATTTACATAAAATTGTCTCAGCTTCTTTCTCATCGTCTCGAACAACACAGAGGAAAGATATCTCTTTCCGAAGCTTGGAAATATAACCAGTATTATTTTTTCAGCATTTTTGCGCCTCTTCGTGATTTTAATTGCTGATGTTACATTGGAGGAAATTCTCATCTTGAGATCGAATGCCTCCTCGATCAGTTGCTTTCGATGTCTAAGGTTGACCACGTCGACCTCCATGAATATGTGTCGCTGGCTTATCAACTCGTTCCATTCCAAAATATACTCAGGGTTGCACGTGAAATCAATGAGCTTATAGCTCCATTATTCTATTCACGTCCTTCTCCTTTGTCTTAGTGATGAGATTGGACGCTGCTCTTCTCATCGAAAACTGAAGCTTAGGATAATTCTCCGATTGCCACATCAACACTGGCTCACAACGTCCTCGATGAAGTTCCATACACGAACCACGAAAACAACGGCTTGCTTGACAACCGCTTCACTTCTAAGGGTTACCGTCTTCTTGAATCATACCATTCAGTACCTTCAGTGCTGCTCCCAGTCTTCCACAATGTTTCTCACGAATGACCAAAAGAGTAGCGTACTTCAAGGACTTCATAATGACCCATTTCTTCAATTCCCCAAAAATCTCTTCAAAGAGATTGGGTGAGACACAAGGCCTTTGAATAGGTTCATCACCACTTGCAGCCACATCTGTTGAGCATTCACTTGTAGCTTTTGCTGAAGCCTTCTCTTCACTGTCAATGCTATTAATAACTTCATCAACAAAGTCAAATTTCACAATACCTGGAATAAAACCAGCATCTGTTATAGTACCACCAGATTTGATAGCAGAAGCAAAGACATCTATTTTGCCTTTGGAGTCTTTCAAACTCTCTAGTTCAGTTGCTTCTTTCAGAAGTCTCTTTTCACCAACACCACGTTTAGGGGTGAGCGGTTTCAGGTTCCGGGTAGGTTCCACCTAGAACCTGGAACCTACCCTTGAGTACAGGTTCCTCATTTTTTGGAACCTGAAACTTACCATGTGTTCCCTGGAACCTACCCTGCCACAGGTTCCGGATCCGGTTCTAGGGTACCCTAGAACCTGCCGAGCCGCGAGAAAATATTTTTTTTATATGAATATGCAAGCTCAAATGTGAAATAATACCTTTTTATACTATAACATCATTAGTCATTTCAATACATCGTAAGGGAAACAACTATAGGAAATAGAAGTAGATAATTAACTATTAACAATACACAATTGAGGAAAGTTCAAACACTGATATAGGAAATTAGGATTTTTGTTTTATAACATATACGGTTTCGGTTCCGGGTAGGTTCCATATGGGAACCGGAACCGGAACCGCCGGTTCCTCAAAATGAGGAACCGAGAACCGGACCCGAACACATCGGAACTGGGAACCGAACCGGAACCGGCGGTTCGGTTCTCCGGTTCCCGGTTCTACCCGGGAACCATGCTCACCCCTAACCACGTTCACTGTGACCATTTTCTTGGTCATTGTTAGGGGGTAGCAAAAAGCTTTTCTTGAGCTCATTCTGAGCACTTGTCTCTTCGAACATCACATTCTCATTTGCAGAATCATCTTGAATATCAAGATCTTCTTGAATAGGATCACAGTCAAATTCACAAAGGCTCTCTAGATGAGTGAATGGGAAATAAAATTCCCAATCCCGTGTTTCATTTTCATCTCCAAGAAAAGAAAAAATTAGTACACCATTCAGTACCTTTTTCTTCAACAAGAGTCTTGGAATTGTCTCCATAGGAGTCTTGCTTCACTCGTTGAAGCACAACTTCGCTACGGTAGATTGAGGCTTTCTCTGGCTTTATCTGGTCCGAGGCAATTTTGCCTTTTCTGGATTGAGGCTCTTTCGCCTTCTCTTGTATGAGGCTTTTTACGCCTAAAACTCGCTTCTTCTGAATCTCTTTGGCTTTTTGTACTCCTTGGTGTATCTCGGGTATGAACTCCCACGTCTCCTTTGAAGTAGTAGCTTTCGAGACTTTCTCCAACACAGAATCATCTAAATACTGATAGATAATCGACATAGCATATTGATCTTTCATTCTTAACTTCTTCAATGCATTTCTCTGATTTTGACTCAATGTGGCTTCGTTGTCTGGCTCATCATAGCCAGTGTCGACCATTTCCCATCAACCATGAGCATCAAGCAACTCTTTCATTCTCGAAGCCCAATGACCAAAATTTTCTTTGATAAGATGATGGTATTGAAGAGGAAGCAGATTGCTTATTGAGGTCATGATCATGAACCGTATGCTCTTATACCACTTTGTTGGAAATGGGAAGTTGAGGAAAAAGGAACACAAGAGATTACTTAGAATACTCTTTGATTCTTTCTGGCTTGGCTATACAAATGATTCAATCACAAGCCCTTTTATAGGTACATGGAGACCCTTAGTACATTGTATGCAATTCTTAAGAACTCATAAAAACTTCTAGAACTTTGTAATACATGAATCTTGAAAACTCAATGGACTAATTAAATGCATGACACATACATGAACTAAATTAATGCACCTAGGGAGAAGTACATGGATAAACCAAACATAAAATAATGCACATAAATTCATGAATCAAGTCAACAGTTCATTCACAAGATCTTCACAACCCACGAGATGGGACTCATCCTTCATCTTTCTTGCTCGGGTCAGGTTGCCTCCTGGTGATGGAACTACAGTGCGTCTCCCGACATCGAGCGGGGAAGTTTCATCTTCTCGCACCAACAACAACATCTGGGCCATCTCGTCTCGTTTCCTCGTTGTGGGCGATTCTTTCGCCGTCTCAATCCCTCAGATGCCTCCATAAGAAACCGATCAGCGCTACTACGAGCGGGCTCGAGAAGACGCGATAGGGCACCAGGGAATATGGAGGCTCGCAGCCTGGCCGATCAATTTCGAGGTGCTCAAGCCTCCAAGGTTTTCTAAATCTAGGAAATACGAGATTACTCGGTTTAGGAAATATAATCAAATATGAAAAGATTTCTTTCTTTATGCAAGTATATGGACCAATATATATATATATATATATATATATGCTCACAATCCAATCGTGAATTATAGCCATCAAATACACCTTTTAGTCAAATGTGACATTTTGGCCACGAGAGAGAAATAATGGACTCGACCACATTTCCAATTTACTTAACCTCGGAGCCACTCAGTTAGTCTACCCGCTGTTGATCTGATAAATAAATAAATTATGCGTAAATGATTCAGATATTTTTGCCAAGGACTTAGGTTAGTCCCTAATTTTTATGCGATAAATGATTAAATAAATAGCAAAAACAGGAGACCGGCATGAACTAAAGATGACGAAGTTCCTTGCTACCAAACGAACGTTTTTACCTTTTAAACTTCATTTCATGTCAAGCGCAAGTCTCACTGTTTTTAAAATTGTGATTCGACTTAGATGAGTAGAAATACAATGCGTCGGAACCTCACGGGAAAAATGGTCCAAAGAGACACGAATTCATTTCTGAACAGCCAACCATACAGATACATAAATAGAATAACATACAGACGAAGGAAACAAATCGACAAGGATAACATGCACAAGAACGGCAAACATCGATGACTTCCTAGAGGTCATGAACTCTCAACGATATATAAGTTGCTCAAGAAAAGTTCCCCCCCCCCCCCCCCCCCCTTTCTCTTCTTTAACCATTAAGCCAAAAGCCAGGCATGTTACTGATAACACATGAGGGGCTTTTTTCCAAACCGAGGATAAAAAAAAAGTATTTACCATTTCAAGTGTGTTTTTTTTTTATTTACCAAACTAGGGGCCGCTCGGCAGTTTTAGTGCCGAGCGGCCCCTGGTTCGGCAGTCATACTGCCGAGCATGGGTGAACAGTGCCTGCTCGGCAGTTATAATGCCGAGCGACACTGTTCACTGTTACTGTTCACTTTTTTTTTTTCAATTCAAGCTCGAAACAAGCCGAGCAAACTAGATATCAAAATAAAAATACGTGAACAGTGAGTAGAAAGAGAGCGCTACTGTCACCAAGCCCACATGTAGTTTGCTGGTGTACATTTCAAGCATGGCTGGACAGTTGGGGTTTGCGACTGGACAGTGTAGGCTTCGACGCTCGGAAAGGAATGCTACAGACGAAAAGAGGTGGAAACCGGTCGGGCTTGGTTGCTTGTGAAAAGGTAGAGATCTGGACGTCCTTGGTTGCAACGTCCTATCTCTTCAAGCACGAGAGCGATTATTGACTTGCTTGATCAGACCCTGTTCAGGAGGGAAATGGAATAAAAGACAAAAAAAAAATTATGATGGTATTGTTTTTATTCCTATTGCATGAGCTCTCTAGAACATAACCCTAACTTTCATAATAAGTTATTGCACTTCTAAGCTCATATAAGTGAAGTATCTAACATGTGTTTATGTTGTTAATAAGCACGACACCCCCGACGCACCAGCCTTGCTGCCTTCTCCGTTGATTCTTGCGCATTGTCCTTTTTTTTTTTTCCTTTTTATGTTGTTGATCCTTCACTGACTCGAGCGGTGTAATTTTTTACTATTTTGGTTTTGCAGGTTATTTGTTATCGAAGTAGGATTTGAGAGAGAAGATACGTGGAGGACGATGCTCGTTGAGGGAAGATGCTCGTTCTCAAGTTGTCCTTCAAGCTTGGTGATGGTAGTCCGTCCACAAAGGGTTAAAAGGGGAAAGACAAAAAGGAAGAAATTGTCCAGTCAAAGAAGACGGACACCACACCAGTTTCACGAAGCAAAGAAGTCCCCAGAAAACTTGGCAAAGAGAAGAAAGCAGAACCATCATAATTTTTTTTTGTCTTTTATTCCGTTTCCCTCCTGAACAGGGTCTAATCAAGCAAGTCAATAATCGCTCTTGTGCTTGAAGAGATAGAACATTGCAACCAAGGACGTTGAGATCTCTACCTTTTCACAAGCAACCAAGCCAGACCGGTTTCCACCTCTTTTCGTCAATAGCATTCATTTCCGAGCGTCGAAGCCTACACTGTCCAACCGCAAACCCCAACTGTCCAGCCATGCTTGAAATGTACACTAGCAAACTACATTTGAGCTTGGTGACAGTAGTGCTCTCTTTCTACCTCACTGTTCACATTTTTTTTATTTTGATATATGGTTTGCTCGGCTTGTTTCGAGTTTGAATTGAAAAAAAAAAATGAACAGTAACAGTGAACAGTGCCGCTCGGCATTATAACTGCCGAACGGGCACTGTTCACCCCTGCTCGGCAGTATGACTGCCAAACCAGGGGCCACTCGGCACTAAGACTGTCGAGCGGCCCCTAATTTGGTAAATAAAAAAAACACTTGAAATGATAAATACTTTTTTTTTTACCTCCGGTTTGGAAAAAAGCCCACACATAAGCTGCTCAGCGGCCGCAACATTTTGATACCCCCCATCGAACTCCCATACCCATCGCTGCCTGCTTGAGAGGATGCTGTCCTTGCATTAGAGGGTGAGGCCTGGCAATGGTGCCACACTGCCACTGCAGCAGGTGGAGGAAGGGGATTGGAGCTTGTTCCCGGGGGAGTAGGCTTGCTACCCCAGAAGCACTGCAAAGCCTAAAAAAAAAAATGACAAGTCAGATTTGGTTCAATCGAAGACACCAGGGGCTACTGTTCACACATGCTAGAGCCCCTGATCTATTTTTACCACTGCCAAGATGCGGACAGCAATTATATCTTAAACTCTATGCCACGAAAAGCCCATCTAAATTATTGAAAAGATAGAACACGCCACTCGTATAGCCAGACAACCATGTCTTTTTATATAGTTATTACCATAACACATGCCACCTTTGTTTATCCTTGTAGAGGGTAATGAAGTCATAGCTACTGTATTTACAGATTGAGTTTAAATCCAACTGTCCTAAGTCAAAGAGCGCTAAGCTCATCCAAAAGGATTTTAGTGCAGTCACTGAATGCACAAAACTCAATGACAACTTGCATTCAAATCTCGATGTAGTAAACAAAAATGAGGTCTTCGACCAAGTTAACTATGGTAGGTGGTCGGATTTACGATCAGGAAAAGTTAAAAAAAAAAGTGCGGTAACTTCCACTTATATCAGCATAATTGCAGAATTAATAATCTCTCACGACCTTTTTTGTGGAGCGGATACTTTTCAAATCATCAGCACCCTGTGAAATGAAAAATTAGAAACGAAGCGGCAGAGAATTTCCCATTTGAATGGCTAATGCTGCTTCTACATGAGTACTATGCGTCACGAAATCAAATCCTTTATCTCGTTGGACCCGAACCTCCTCGATCACTCCAGCACCAAGAGCATTAAAATTAATGGCGATGGAGTTCAAGCTGAGTGACCAATAAATTTAGTTAGGGTTCTTGTTCGACGCAGGGGGCGAAGGTTTCCGAGAAACCGACATGGAAAGCTGAGAAACAACGTGATCATAGTGATTCCTTGTGACAATGCCAAGGAATATCTCTCCTTTTCCTATCTTCATTTTTGGTTTCTTCATTTCCGGATAAGCTTGGGAGAAGATCAAATTGTAATTCCGTCACTGTCGGCAAGGTCATTATAATATTCTCAAATATTAACGTTCTCTTCCCTCTTTTTTGTCTTCTGTTATTGTGAGCAATATGCTTGCATGGGATGTGTGTTCGTTTGGTCTTGATAAATTGAGAGCAATAATTTGTAATTTTTTGTGAAAAATCTTTGCTAAATAATTAATAATCATTTTACTAATCTACCACTGAAAGACAAAATCAATTGACCTTATAATAATTAGGACCCTTCATCAAGAACTTTGGCTCCTTGTCACGAATGATTGAATATAAAATCCAAGGATGATGATCGGTCAGACTTGATCCGCGATAAAAGAAACTGACATATGGGAAAGGCTAATCTCAATTTTTTTTTTTTTTGGCGTTTGCTTGGAAAACAAAAGTAATTCTTATAGAGAAATGATTTTTTTTAGAACCGAGGTTTCCCACGTGTAATGGACTAAATCTTCGGAGTGGTGGGATACAAGATCAATGCCAGCGAATAAGCTCTCAAGACGAGGCCGGGGAGATTTGAACCTGTGACCTCATCAGTTTAACTGTCTAAGGCCCAGAGATCTCATCAAATCAGTCAAAATGGATTTTTCTTTTCATGTCCGTTGATGCGAAAAAAAAAAATAGTATCCATGCTTCAAGTTGATAAAGAGGAAGTTCAAATATGCCGTGCCACGAATTTCTATTGCACATAGATATATGTGTGACTTTATTTTGTTATTTTGTAGAATCGATTGATACCTAAAATTTTAAAGTGGAAAGCACATATTTAAGTTTTCTCCATATTTTTCCTCCGATATTTTTCCTAATTTTACAAACTCAAAGGAAAAGAAGAAGAAGAAGAAGAAAAGATTTCACCGCTAATCAGTTTCGGATAATACTTTTTTTTCTTGGTCAAAATTTTCAAATAATGTTAAACACTAGGTTTTTGCACTTCAATTTTTTAGCCAATTTTTTTTTCTTTTTTGGTGGTTTCATTGGTTATACTTTGATTTAAATTTAATGTGAAAGCGCTTTGAAAGAAATAATTATTCACATGTACTATGATTGATTGATTTTCTTCTCGACATTTTGAGTAGATTTCATCGTCAAAATTTGATGGCAAAAGAAGATAAAATTGAACGAGGGAGATGGAAAAATCCGAAGTTTTTCCCGCGGAAGACTAACCGTCACCATCGTTATCTGGCGAAAAGAAATGAAAATGACGCAGAGTCCTATCGATCGAACAGGAGAAAAAAAAAAAAACACGAAACAGGAGCAGGGGAAGGAGAGAGACAGCTTCTCACGACTCTGCATCAGCCACGCAACACAAGCACCTCGACAAGGACTTTGAATTTGATTGGCCCTTTTGGCTCCTTCTTGCCTTAGCCATGGAGGGTCCTGACTCCTATCGCCCCCCAAGAGTCATTTCCCAAGTTGGAACGGAATGTTCCTAGTGCCTCAATGATGCAAATCATGCGTGTGCTCTCACTGCTGTAACCACAAGACTCAAGCTCAGCGAAACCGAGGCGCTGACCCAGAAGCAAAAAGATGGCCGAGAGAGATGGAACGAAGATCCCTGCGATTGATCTGCGAGGTCTCCCGTCGCAGCTCGAGAAGCTGAGAGGAGCCGGCGAGGAGTGGGGGTGTTTCAGGGTGTTCAACCACGGGATCTCGGAGGCGCTGATGGGGGAGATGAAGGCGGTGGCGCGGTCGCTGCTCGATCTTCCCACGGAGGCGAAGAAGAAGTGCGAGGACCGGGTGATGGAAGGGAGCGGGTACGTGGAGCCCTCCAAGGCGAATCCTCTGTATGAGGCTCTGGGGTTTTACGACATGGGCTCTGCCGGAGCTGTGGATATGTTCTGTTCCAAGTTGAATGGTTCTTCTCATCAAAGGTTCGATCTCTGTCTCTTTCTCGCGGGCGCAACAAGCCAGGAAATGTATTCTTACGTTTCATTACGTTCGCTGCTGAAGCACAAGCCAGGACATGTGTTCTTACGTTTGATGAACTTCCGGCTCTCAGATTTTGTGATCATAGTTGTTGCTGTTTTATGCCTACCATGTGTTTGTATTGACAAAACAATGGAAACATGAGTTAAGCTAGAAAACAGTCCTCGGATTGCTTTTGTGATCTTTAAGCCCTAGAGCTTGTCAGTCTCTTGTTTCCAACCAGTAGTAGCATTGAATTTTCTGCTCGTTTTACTTCAGAGAAATTGTGGAGACCTACTGTAAGGCGATGCACCAACTGGCCATGGACATGGCAGACAAGCTGAGTAGATCCATGGGACTGAACGGCGGCGCGTTCGAGGATTGGGCCTGCCAGCTCTGGATGAACAGATACAGCTTCATCCCTGAAAGTGTTGGCTCTACTGGTGTAGGACTACACACGGATGCGGGATTCCTGGCCATTCTTCAAGATGACGACGCCGTGGGCGGTCTTGAAGTGATGGACAAGTCTGGTTCGTTTGTACCGATTGATCCTTGGCCAGGCACTTTTCTTGTCATTCTGGGAGACATGGCTGCGGTACATGCCTTCTTCATCAATCGAGAAATTGCCGTAATTGTTCCAATTGTGTCCACCAGTCCAACTATAACCAATACCGTCTGTTCATACTGAAACCCACGAACAAAGCACGAATGCCATATTGTTTTCCCTCTCTCATTTTGATGCAGCCGAGAGTTTTCCTACCCCTGTAGGGAAAGGTCCTTCCCCTTTTGGGCCGATTGTGGGCGAGGAGGGTTTTGAACCCCCTGCACGAGCCTGGTTTAAGATTCTTCCGTCGAACTTTTTTTTTTTTTAAATTTAATAGTGTTGTTCACTTCTTGTATCACATGTTCTAGGCATGGAGCAACGGGAGATTGTGCCGTGTGAAGCATCGAGTTCAATGCAAGGAAGGAAGAACTCGGGCATCGATGGGTGCTTTTCTACTGGGACCGAAGAAGGCAGCTATTGCAGCCCCAGAGGAGCTTGTGGATGCTGAACACCCACGCCTCTATGCCCCTTTTACTTATACAGACTATTGGAAACTCCGGTTGGTAGGAAAATCACGCACAGGTGAAGCTCTCGCGCTATTTCAAGCAGCATCTGAGACATAATATGGACGTGAGTTGCACCACGTGTCGTCGACTCCGTGTTCAAGAAATAATTGGCAATTATGTATGTTGTATTCAAGTCAAAACACGTTATACCGGTTCTGCATTCATGCTTGTTGCAGTGAAGGCACTACTTGATCTGGAACTGGTCTTCGGTCGAGTCAAATATGCATAGGATGATTATGTGGACACTAGTTCTATAATTGGAAAATTCGTAGCACTTCCTATGAAGTTTCTGAAATTCAAATGAACAAATCGAAGTGTAGCGTTTAGCATGCCAAGTCCAACATAATAGCTGGCTTAAAAATGAAATTAAACAAGTAACACTGTAGTTCACCGTATCCTAACTGTACACTGAAAGAAAAAAGAAACATCATTCTTCACAGGGTACATGAATTAAAATAAAGGCTCCATAAGTGAGCTGATGCCTCCATTAAATCACGAGTCGCGACCCATTCATCGAGAAAGAATCTCAGTGAACAATGGCCTAAGGCGGAATCGAGATGGTTAAGTCATCAGTATATTCTGAATCAATGTTCTCCACAGCCCCTGCTGAGGGCCACATGAAGGCTGGTCTAAACGGCGGGACGTATGGCACCGGCTGTGATCCTGAAGCAATCTGCAAAATGGCCTGTGTTTTGGGTCTCTCGCTCGCATTCGGGTGTGAACATGCCAGACCCAAGAGCAGTAGCCGCTCTGCCTCCTCTGCCACATAATCTCCCCTCAGCCTCTCGTCAACTGCCTCGAGGATTCGCTCCTCAGGATGGAGCGACCACACCCAATCCACCAGGAAGCTGAATCCACCAATCTTGGTCCATGGTCGCTGGCCGCACACAACCTCGAGAACCACTGCTCCAAAGCCGTAGATGTCGGATTCCCTAGTGGCTTTACCTGCATCACAAATGACACCACCATCAGTCCATGCATTGGAATGTTCATGGATTTTATGCCTGATCGTTTTTTGGAATTCCAATGAAAAACATCTCCACTTGTAATCGTCTCAAGAACTATGATTGACTACCTGTGTGCAGGCACTCGGGCGCAATGTAGCCAAGAGTACCCGGTACACCTTCGATCTCTGCATAGGAGGTCTTCCCATTCTCTATTGCTCGGGCCAACCCGAAGTCTCCTAGCCGGGCATTGAAGCTAGAGTCAAGCATGATATTGCTGGCCTTAAGGTCTCTGTGCACGACCTTCTGATCATATTCGTTGTGCAAATAGTGCAAAGCTGATGCAACTCCTGATATGATCTGGTATCTGAGGTCCCATCTTATGGTTGCTTTCTCCAGTCCGCAGAATATGTGTGCGTCTAAGCTACCGTTAGGCATGTACTCGTACACCAGGAGAAGCTTTCCTTTCTGGTGACACCACCCTGAGAACGGAAAACAGTCTTAGTTAGGTGGTATGATGGAGGGTTACTTATTGTTAAAGTAACTCGGTTTGACTCGTTATATCAAGTGTTCGATTGTGCTCAGTTCAATTCAACTCGACTTATTTGATTAATCATCAGGTTCACACTAACTATTACATCCACCAATTGCTCTACATAGATCGAGGAGCAGTTTGATTTACTTACCGAGTAGTGTGACAAGATGCTTATGTCGCAGCCGATTGATGATTGTCAGCTCAGCCAGGAAATCATCTTTGCTCTTGACGTTGTCCCTGGAGAATCTCTTCACAGCAATCTCCAGGCCCTCCTTTGACAAAACTCCTTTGTAAACCACGCCGAAACCACCCTGTCCTAATTTGTTCTGCTCGTTGAAGTTATCAGTGGCTGCCTTTAAATCTCCGAACTGGAACTCTCTTGGAGTCCCTGGGAGGCACTTTAGGGTCACCAATATTTTTGGGTCATTGGCCTTTTTGCCCTTCTTGGACAGAATAGGATGTAGCCACCAGCCTGCCAAGAGAATCACCAAAAGGGGCATCCCGGCACCCAAGGCAATCTTTGCCTCGATCACGAGACCCTCATCCTCCGGAAGCTTCTCCACCGTCAGATTCCATTCTAGCACGCAGTGCAACTCTACTGCACTGCCTGTTGATGCTGCGAAACCAAAATAGGAGTGTTCATTCACAATTTCTGCAATGTCGAGATCTTTTTCAGTCATTACAGGATTGTTCGGTCTCGGCTTGGTGGGTACAGGACTAACTTCATCCTCCATGAAAACTTGCAGAGTTTTATTCACTCCATCATATTGGATCCATATTGTGAAATTTTTTGCACCTTTGGGCATAAGCTGGAAGCCAAAATCAGACAAGGACACATGTTGTACTGACAATACGCTATTGATATTGAGACCGATGTGGTTGTCGTCGGGGTCGAAGTCTTGCTTGAAGGTGTCGAACTCGATAGCCACAAGGTGGTTGTTGGCATCTCTATCGGTGGTGGCATTGGTCAGGCCCAAGTACTGCCCTTGGCTACCCGGCGGAAGGCTGAGGTCGGGCGCTATCACGAACGCCATGCCCTCTCCATGGCCTGAAGTACTGCTGCTGATGTTGTTGATGTTGATGAAGAAGGAGGTGTTGAATGATGCCACTCTCGCTCCTTTGTCATGGAGCTTGAAACTGTCTTTGTACATAATTCTTCCGGATTTGTTGGAGAGAAGGAGGTTCCCACCAGAGTCCGGTGTCACTTGGAGGGCGCCGTTGCTGATCGTTGCCGGTTTAAGGACCTCAAATATATGATAGTCAGATTCGTCAAATGGCACTGTGAAATTCTTCTCTATTGTGCCGGGGCCTCGGGATTCTGAAAATGCCATTAAAAGTAGGAAGGTCAACATGAAAAGCTTGAGTCCTAGACCCATTTCAGGAAGAGGATTGCTTGAAGTCGCTGCATCTAATCAAAAGTGCAGAGTCTCTTATATGCATTTTCACGAGCAAAATTTAATTTGAATTGGTAAGTATGCTAGGAACTTTCCTGCCAAAGATTATTCAAACTTTTCAACGTGCTGAAATTTCTCCATGACCCTCTTGAAATGAAATGGTCCTTTTCAGGATCTGTACATGGAAATTCGTTCTTATCATGCAATTGAATCATGCATTTTAACAAATCAAGGCTCCAAGTTGAGGTCAAACCCGAGCATATTTTTATGTACTTTGCCGTTAAATAACAGAAAATTAACGTGAACAACTATGTGTCCATAAGTGTTCTAATCTAACTTTGAGGGCGGACAAAAACGGAACAGTCGTCGCCCAGCTCTCTCATAGAACTCATCTCGAGAACGTGGCCATGAAATTTGGTCATTGAGACGAAGCTCCCCCCGTCAAATACGATGCTGCAAATACGAACAGCTTGCCAAATTCACAAGCAAACGCGTTCGCGACGTTACTGAGAAACTAAATATGTAGACAGATCGAGCTAGAGACAATTCTTCATTGTCGGATGAAGACCTGTACCCATTAGAACAAATCTTGACCAGAAAGAATCAAAAACCCAGATTTTTCCATACAAACTTGGGTATTCCACGCGTATGCTCTGGCGTTGCATAAGACTTTGGTGCAGCGTGACCAAAGTTCAGACCGGTTCATAGAAAATGGGATACGAATCACGATCACTGCTGCGGCTTGAGAAGCCTCTATGAGGTTGGTTGGCTGACAGGGAAATTCAGGAGGGATTGACATGGGAAATTGGGTTTGAGACCTTTTCTGGCTTACTTACCCTCTTATGTCATTTGGTTATGATTAAATTGGTTTAAAAGACTATTTGTGTGAACGAAACTCTTGGCTGGGTCATGCCGGTATGGCGAATTTGGTTTCCGGGCCATCACTTCTAGGGTTAATCGTCCTATATGGTTCATCAAACGGCAGGGTCTTCCATTATTCTTCTTTGCTTTGAACCAAAGGTGTGTACATGTTTCTGGTATCAAATCTCTCAATGTTATCCCAAAATCTGTTGTCATCTCCATCTAAGGACCCCCTGCTTCTCTCGCTAACGGCACCACCCCATACTCTTACAGTAACAATCACGAATAAAGCATTTCAAGTATCACCAGCTTCTCAAGTCAAACAAAACAAGACCATTGAAAGTGCTCCATAAAGTTTTCCATAGAAATAAAGAAGAGAAAAAAGAG
The DNA here is from genome assembly GCA_021437785.1 of Rhodomyrtus psidioides. Taxonomy (NCBI): domain Eukaryota; kingdom Viridiplantae; phylum Streptophyta; class Magnoliopsida; order Myrtales; family Myrtaceae; genus Rhodomyrtus; species Rhodomyrtus psidioides. The sequence continues at coordinate 8,878,798 of JAILYB010000005.1, forward strand.
GTAACCACAAAGATATTTGGAACTATAACTTTCGACACGAAACCATTACAACATTGGTGTTCAAATCAGTTATAAACCAAACTGTGACTAACTTTTTACCATTTGCTGTCTCCCAAGTTTTAAGCGGGTCAACATAACTAAGAGGTCCAGCTCTACTATGAAAAAGGATCATCATCTGTACTAAATAGACTGTCTTCTTTGTATGCCAATTATCATATCTAGATAAACTCTTTAGTATCTGTCCTACCTCTTCAACTCTGAGGGATCCATCAAGCCTTCTAGCACCACAAGTTTATCCAGCAGTGCAAATTTTTCCTCTTCAAGCACCTTAACTTCTTTCTCAACCTCTATCAAGTCGTTCCCCAACGAAAAGCGTTCTTCCTCTAGAAGCAAATATCTCCTCCTCAGTGCTCGATACTCGTCCCCGGATGTAGAAGAGTCCGGCAATGAATCTGAATTTGATCTCTCTTGCTGATGATGCAATGTGGAGACATCATTCTTCAGGTTTCTTTTGGAGGTTTTCTGTCCAGTCTTTGCTGATGGAGCACCCTTCAGCTGTTGAACCCCATGAACACCATTACCTTGCAATGGGAGTAGCGTTGCCTTTCTTGAAGGAGCTTTTTTCTTCCTTGGCTTTACATCCGAAACCTCCTCAGCAAATAACATTCTTGAATCTTGCATTTGACTGGCTCAAGTTAACTGTTAAAAGCACAAACGCCAATGAACATCTGATAGAAGGCAACTAAGCAAACCAAGATGCAAAATATAGAGGTCAACATTTTCTATTATTTGTTATTATGATTATTGATATTATCATAAGTAGTACTATCATTGTGATAAATGGAGAATGCTGTTTGTACTTCAACGAACAAATCAAAAAGAGGAAAGTTAACTTCAATTAGAGAGGAGGCTCTTGGTACATATTACCAGAGCGCAATTTTCCAGAATAGTCATCTGCCCAAGAGCTAAGAACTCGGACCAAAGGAATGTGCAGCAGACAAGTACAAAAGGCATGCATCGCTTGAAGCATACCTTCATGATGCATAATCTCTTCGAATTATAGAATTTTAAAAAGAGGAGAAAAACTAGCACCACGGAAATCCTTCGTCATCAAATAAGATCTTTAGGAACCACAAAATCTACTAAATTCCAGCAATCAAATTAACCCCAGGCCCCCAACACATGAACACTTCTCAAGGAGCTAAATCATATTTCACTTAACTCTGGAAACTATCACCACTATGGTACAAATTGGACTAAGGCATGGTTTAGCCCCTCCAAAGGTCGACAGAGAAGTAACATACAGAACAGATGCAAAAATTGCAATTCTTTAAGACACTGTTATAGGAAAAAATACTCTATGCTCGAAGTTTATTAGGTCTACAATTACAGAATCCCAGGAATAGCGGGTGAAAGAACACATAAAGCTGAAAAGAGAAGTGAGCAAAGGGATAAGGCCATCTATGCTGTTTATCACTATTAACTTTCGTTGAAGCACATTACATCAGGGGTTCCACACTAAAACAACACGCCAAAAGAAGACAATTTATCCGAGTAATAACTGAATCAAGCATGGCTAACAGATTATGGAGGACCCAAACGAATCAATGGAAGCAATGTGGGACGAAGAACAATGAATCCAAACAAGAACCAAGAAATAGGTATCAACAGCAATAAAAAGGGCAGTACGTGGGAAGCAAGACATAAATTATTGTCCGAAATCAAACTAAAAAACACCACTTTGACACTCGCTACCTACAAATAAATCAACCCGTAAAACATACGCAAACTCCCCCACCAAAACAACCGATGAGGCGGCTATGCGCGCTCGGAGATCAAACTCAGCTCAGGAAACAAGCTCAACGAGCAGCTCGGATTGGGAACTCGAAACAACAACCAAGCGACCAACCTAGGTATCGGGGCTCCACGATCCAGCCTCAGGATCCTCCCCCCCCCCCCCCCCCCCAACCACGCAACACAGCAGGGAGCGACAGAACAACCCACACCCACAAGACTCAACTTTGTTCCCTTTCCCCGAACGAGCTCTAGGGTTCGCAGCAAATCCCAATCGAAAAATTAAAAGAAGACCCACGATGCCAAATCAGAAAAGAAAGCGGAATTCGCGATGGGGTAACCTGATGGGCGAACGGACGAACCGCGAGACGGAGAGGGCGAGGATGGGAAGGGTCGGGTCCTTCCTTTCTTTCTTCCTTTCTTGCTCCCTTCTTCTTCTTCTTCGCTACGAGGGCTGATGGAAGAGGGCCCGAGTCGCTCGCGCTTCCATGTGACAGCCAAGAGAAGCATGGAGGTGGAAGGGGGGAAGTTATAAGAGGAAAGAGAAAGAGAGGGAGGTCGTGAATAATGGAATAATGGTGGGGGCTACGTCAATGGAAGTCGCTCACGGTGTTACTTGCAGGCTAAGAATTTTAGACGGACCTCTCCTTCCTTCACCTCCATCGCATCTCCATCTCCGTTTTAACCAAGCACCTCTTGTCTCCCTCTCTCTCTCTCTCTCTCTCTCTCTCTTCCCCCCCCCCCCCCCCCCCCCCTTTTTTTTTTTAAGTAGTTTTCGGAGCCATGATTGTGAATTTGAACATTTGGTTCGATTAATCTCCGCGAATGCATGTAAACCTCCATGTTTATTTGTATCAGAGCATAATATCGTCGTTGTTCCATGGATATTCTGAGTAGAGAAGACGGCCGTTGTATAAGAGGATATTGTCGTTACTTCATATAATTCGAATAACAAATCAAGTGCTCACTCAAACTAACTTTTTTTTTATTGATAGGGTATTTTCGATCTTCATGATTTCAAAAGAAAAAAAATAGTTGAGCACTAATATATATATATATATATATATAATGTAAATCAAGGAGCAAATGTGATTTTCAGTATTTTTATCGAATTCATTGTCGATAGAAGAAATCGGCTACTCCTAAAATTTTCTTGGACTTGCTAGCGCAAGATGGCACATAAGATAATGAAGTCCTATTAGCATGCTCATGCTAACTCTTAACATATGATTGTTTGGAATTTGACTATTTATATGCTTACTTCAATACTTAGGAGGAGCTTAGTAGGTGAAAGGAATACTTGCCTCTAAACTCTTATATACTGCCTCCATGAAGCTAGTTGATTATATTATTATTTGGGGACTTGCGAGAAACCTCAACTCTCTTACCTTGCTTGGTAAAAGCCAACAAAAAGCAATCCACTTAAAATTGTTGCTTCCCACTCTATATAAAATTAATTAAATTTGCAAGAGTGAGAATGAAAGAATTCAAATTTAACAAATCTTCCAAACTATTGAAGTAAGGAAATCTCATGGCTCATGGCGGCGCCGCTACAGACGGCTCTGAACCACTTTCCACTCTTAATTCTCTGGCTTTTGGTATTGATCTTTCACTTTGATTCTACATGTGTATAATGTCTATGTATGCTCTAAAGTTTCGGTAAAATCTCAGAGATCTTAAAAAAAAAATTACACACTAGCAATTTGCTTCATGATGTTAAACCCCACGTGGGAGTACATGTATGCTTCTCTTTCCATGCGCATCAGAGTAGACGGTCGTTGCTCCATTGGATATTTAGAATGGAGAAGTTCTAATTGGAATTAAGAAATTCAGAGTCATATAAATCAAGTCCTCGGTCAACTAACTTTTTGCCGATAGGGTGCTTTCAATCTTCTTGATTTTTAAAAGAGAAAAGAAAAAGGTTTGACCAATAAATCTTCCTTAAAAAAATTAATTCTTCCCACAATGTAAAATCACTGAACAGATGGGACTCCCGATGAACTCTGTCAAATTCATTATTTAAAGAAGATGGTGGCTACTCTTAAAATTTTGGGTTAATATCATGAAAAATCATAAATTGATATATTTATGATAAATTTACCTCAAAATATTTTTTTGACCGTAAAAAACTCTCAAATTGGTATGTACATCTGTGACAAATTTACACTGAACTATTTTTTTGACCACCAACAACCCTAAATTGGTATATATGTGATGAATTTACCATAAAATAATTCTTTTTACTATAAAATACCCCAAACTGGTATACCTATGACAAATTTGCCCTCTGTTAAATTGAGTTAATATCATGATAAATCACAAATTGATAAACCTGTGACAAACAGAGAGTAAAAAACTCAAAATGATATACCTGTCAATTGTCACGTGTCACAAAATTAGCAATTTAACAGTTAAATTTAACGAAAATTAACTGAGGGTAAATTTATCACAAATGTACTAGTTTAAGGTAAATTTGTCACAAGTGTACCAATTTGAAAATTTTTATGGTCAAAAAATTAATTTGGAGCAAATTTGTCATATGTGTACCGGTTTGAGATTTTTCGTGGTATTAACCCTAAAATTTTTAGGTTTTGCTAACAGAAGGTGACATATAAGATAGTGAAGTCATACTAAGCAGTAAGCACACTAATAGCCAGATTTCAAACAATTATGGACGTTTGTCACTAAACTTTTATACTCAATTTTCATGAAAATAGTGAAGTATTTTATAATTGAGGGACTAGCTACAAACTTCAACTCTCTATACAATTAATTAAATTTGCAAGAGCAAGACTGAAGAATTCCAAAATAGCCACTTTCCCAATAAATTGAAGCAAGGGAATTTCATCCTCTTGACTCAATGTAATGCCATTACAATCTGACCTGAACCACCTGCCACTCTCGATTCTCTGGCTTTTGATATTGATCTTCACTTTGATTCTACGTGTATATGTTTGTGTATGCTCTAGAGCTTTGACGATTCCTTAGAGATCCTAAAAAACTATTTTTTCACATTCGGCAATTTGCTTCGTCATATTAACCCCATATCGGACGACGACGGCACCCGGCGGACGACTAAAGGGCTCATCACCAACAACTTCTTGCTCCTCCAGGCCAGGAAGCCGAACGTGTATCCCTGCGTCGGCGCAGCCACCTTGAACTTCACGGTGTAGCTCATCTTCTGGCCATATCTCTCGAAAACCAACTGCCTGGGCGCGACTGTGACGTTAACTCCTCTAGGATGCGAGACCATGGCTTCGTAAGCACTTCTCGGTTTGCCGACATTCGTCACGGTCCGAGTTACCGAGATCTCGTCTTTGAGGTGAGGCACCACGATGGATGGATAGTTCAGTTCGGTTGCTGATGCAGGTCTGGGATCACATGTGCTGTTGTCTCTTGTAAGCAGGCGCAGCTTTTTCTCGTCGTAACCGATTGAGCACAGGAAGGCTTTGTAATCGTCGGGCTGCGCGTCGTAAACGAGCCCAGGATTGAGGACGCGAGTCGGTTTCACAAAGCCGGACCCGAAATCAAACGGACTGCCCCTCCGGCCATCAGGGTCCACCGTGATGGGCTTTCGCTTCTTATCGAGCATAGTGGCTGCATATTTTACATCAATGCCAAAGGTTAACGATAAAGAGGATAAGGCAATTCATTTTTCTCTTTCTCGGATAATGCAATACTTTTTGACTTGTTCATAAACTTGGCAGTTAATAGATATGTGATTTAAACAAATGTAGCTTTGAAATAGTTATCTGCGAAGTTTGGAAGTTCTACATTACCTGTTGTCATGATTGCAGATTTGATAGCTGAAGGCGACCAGGTTGGATGAACTGCCTTTATCAAGGTTGCGATGCCGGTCACGTGAGGACAAGCCATAGAAGTACCCGAGAGAATGTTGGACTGCATTTTTGCCACCGCAGGTGACCAGGCCGCAAGGATATTCAGTCCAGGAGCCGCGACGTCGGGCTAAAAGCCAAAGCACTCGATAAGAATGTTAATGTCTAATGTTGTTTGATGATTAAGAGGATAAAGCTTTCTAATGCCGGAAGGTGAAAAAGAAAAGAAGGGCCATCTTACCTTTAGGATTTCAGGAGTTATGTAGTTAGGACCCTTTGAAGAGAATGCAGCAATCCGGGGAGCGGGTTGAGTCCCCCATACCGTTTTTGCAGAGAGGATCCTGGACATCGGTTTTCTGTTCATAGCGAAAAGTCAGTTCTGTTGATAAATAAACGAGTTTGCGCTCTTTGGCAATTCTAAATTCACCATCCAACAAAAGGCATAAACCTAACTGTGTGCGATTTATATATGAGAGGATCATCCTCCCGGTTCCCTTTCCAACGATGGCCGAAGGAATTACAAATGGTATAGCAACATCTTTATCGGCATTGTCGATCAGTATCATTCCAACCCCGCCTGCTTCCTTTACTACCACACTCTTTTCCAGCTTCGACTCTGTATAGCTTCCTGAATGCTGACACACCAGAATCTTCCCTTTGGCCTTAGCACGGCTCAAGGAACTCTCTAAACAGTAGCTGCGAGCAATAAAGGCAAGAATTGACTCTTATGTTTGCTTATCGTTAGCGTCTATATTGCAACATTTTCAAGTACCTTCTGCTTCACCTGGATTGATAAGGAGTAAAGTATCCTGCATAGGCTTCGGAGGCAGGTATGATTCTTGCGGAGGTGTTCATTTCAAAGACTGACAGACTCGCACCCTATATTACCCAACAAAAAATGATTAATGTCCCTCCGGCCCCAAAGATCTATCGAACTCAGAAATCGTTGGAAAGGCAAGTATTACCGTAAAATTTGCATCATTTTGCAGCATGATATCTGACAAGATATCTCTATCTGTTGAGCTTGCTGCAACGGTGATCATCCATGGTGCGAGATTTGTTGCCGAACCAGCATTCCCTTCGTTTCCAGCAGAGGCAACCACTAGAATTCCATGACTGGTTGCATGGAACGACCCGAGAGAGATGGCATCACTGAAATAATCGCCCTGAGGAGCATCTGGACCAAGTGACAGAGACAAAATGTTCACACCATCCTTAATAGCGTCATCAAAGGCGGCCAATAAGTCCACATCGTAGCAACCAGAATCCCAGCACGTCTTGTACACAGCAACCCTAGCCATTGGTGCACCTCCTCTGGCTCCTCCTGCCGCCAAGCCCTTGTAGTTCATGTTCCGAACATAGCGGCCAACCGCGGTAGAGGCTGTGTGACTCCCATGGCCGGAGCTATCTCTGGGAGATCTGAAAGTAACTTTGCTGGTCATGTCCTCTTCAGCTTCATAGCCACTCAAATAGAATCTTGCCCCGATCAGTTTCCTGCATTACAAAGTTTCTGTTAACCAATACCAACAGTCCTCGAAATCAGTCAATTTGCTCAACTTGATTTATAATACTAAGGTCAAAGCAGAAAATTACCTGTTGCAGGATGAAATGTTGAATGCTTCTCCAGGCTGGCACTGCCCCTTCCATTTGGTCGGGACTGGAGGCATTCCCTCGTCGCTGAAGCTTGATGATTCGGGCCATATTCCTACTTTGAAAAGTGACATCACGGATCATGCCCACATTTTTATTTTATTATTTTCTTTTTACGGTTACATCCAAGATTTGAATGCAAGGAAGATAGCTAAGTGATAATTTGCTCAATATCATGTATAAATAAGTATTTCTTCTTTTCGATTAAAAAAAGGTATTTCTTCTTAGTGTAGCATTTTACATAACATCACACAGTCATCTCTTCAGCCTAAAAGAGCATATTCATACCAGAATTATAAGTTGTGTTTCCCAACAATGACACAACCAACCTAATTGGCAAGACTAGTTTAAACTGATGCATCTTCCAGGACTGAAGTAACAACTAGAGTAAGGTTCTCCTTTTCAGAATATATAGCTGCTTCTCAGGCCAGAAAGTCCTGAAACAAGCAATGGTCCAAGAATCCGACAAATGCAGAGGACACTGTTTAAGCAAGTTCACCTGTATCGATAAAACCGACAATGACATTCACTTGGTTCTTGGTGGAGTACCCAGGAATTTCCATGGTTTCTTCACCCACAAGACCCATGAAATCCCAAGAATGTGTGGTATGTAGCCTCCTTTTGGTATTGGGGAACACAGAGACCACTCCAGGCATCTCTGTCAATCGCCCAACCGCAACATCATCATCATAGTATCGGCCAAAATTGTACAAAACAAAAGCTGCTGGAATTCAATAACAATGCAACAGAGAAGTGTTCAACCAGTAGCTTTATCACATACTAGCAATTTCAGAAGCTTGCTGATCAGTTATCTTCGCCGCGAAGCCTCTGAAACCGTGCCTATAGCTATACAAATGCGATGCCTGTGCTTGCTCCATGCTGTTAAACAACATCGACACTTTGCTTGAATATACTAGAAAATAAAGCAGCTCGCATGATGTACAACAGCAATAGAACACAATACACAGAAGAAAGTACAGAACAGAGGAACTTATTGTTCGATTGTATCCTGGTTCATGACACCAAACTCACCTTCCACTGTGCACAGAAGCAAGTATCCGGTGGTCTTGCCACACGGACTCCTCTGGGTCTTCATTTCTTACGCTTCCCATGTAAACCACATACGCCTGAAAACAAAAAAGAATCACAGAGACCACAAATGAATACCTCCAAGGAAGCCAGAAAACCAATTGAACCCACACGGGTGTCGATTCTATAGAAGTGGGTGCTCCACAATTTCACCTTGGAACCGAGGCAAGTGCTGATTTCTGCTACAAAAGCATAGAGAAACAGAAAAAGGAGACAACTTTCCCCACTGTTCAATCTCAGGGAAGCCATGCTCAAGTTTTCTGTGCCTGGTCCAGCGTCTCTGTGCCGAATGGCCTATGGCCTGCGGTGGTTAAGAATCAGAAGGAATCCATGAATCGAGCTTTACAAATGAGAGAGAGAGAGAGAGAGAGAGAGAGAGAGAGAGAGGGAGAGTGATTTGAATGATGTGGAAGATAGAGAACGAGAATGGGAAGATAGAGGAAGAATGTTTTCCACGGGAACACTGTGGCATGAGTAGCTTGCAAGTGTATAAAAGTGCGAGCTTTTCTTGGAAAAACCAAAACGATAAAAAGTAAATACGAGAAAGAAAGAATCCAAAAAAGGGAGGAACCGCAAGCGCCAACATCAACGTGAACGAGGATTAAAATTGCAGAGGTTGCAGAGGATAGTGGTGGTGGTCTTGGAGGATTGACCAGGTTGCTTTTTCTTTTTCTTGGCCTTTTTGGAGTAAACCCATGACCCGTAACAATTATTATCACATGTATCTATTGCTTGCAAAAAGTAAAAAAAAAAAACTATATGCTTAACCTGTAGAATTGCCCTGTCTACTAAGAAACAGTTGATCATGGGCTCATGTAAGAAAAGCCAAATACTTTCTCTATCCATGATAGAGAAAAAGAATCCACGCAAGCAAAAAAAAAGTAGTACTGCGTTGTCACATTATTTAGTGAAGTAACGATCACCAGAAATTGAAATGTGGACCACGTTGTTGCAGTGATTTAACAAATTGGGCACCGAGTGAGAAAGATCTTAAAAAGTTTTTTGTTCACATTGTTACGGCACCCGCTTGTGGAGTCCACCTTTTCTAATGGGCAATAGGGTTAACAGCGTTAAAACAGCCACAAAATCGTACATCTCTTAATGCGTCTTCGAATTAACTTCCGTCGCCTCGCCTAGCCTCCCCCCGATTTTAGGTTAAAATGCATACGTGTCGGCACACGCGACAGACAAACTTCTAACGTAGAGCCTAATTTTGGACATCCATCAACTTGCTAATATTAGCAGGTCTAATACCCACTGGTCTGATTTAAAAAAAAAAAAAGGAAAGAAAAAATTACCCACCGGAAAAGAAGAAGAAGAAGGCGTATTCAATAGTACTCCTCCTCGTCCATCCCTTCCCCGTCCGGTCAACCCAGCTTTGATCGGAGTGGGGCCCGCACGATACCCGATGACCGTTAGAAATAAATAATAAAAATAAACACATGAGCTGGGCAGAATTATTGCGGTTGAGCCGTAAAGCAAAGGGTCTAAAGGACGGACGGCACCAACCAACAGTCACTATAACTCGCTCGTGACTCACCGAATCGTCGTTGAAAATCGAGCAGAGACATCGGCCAACGGCAATTTTTTGCCACAGCCTCGGAGCAAAACGCCAGTGCGTTTGGTAGTGGCCGCACGCGCACGCGCACGCCACACCCCACATTTACTTTGGTCTCTTATTTAATTCGACCAGCTTTTATGATTCACTTCTTTGGCGTATGAATGAATTTTCAGCTCGATTAGATCTTGAAAGTATAGACGGACCGTTGGTATTATGCCCGGTAACGTTAGGTTCCGGCCCGCGAGGTGGCCGTGCGACCCTCGAATCACTCTGAGCAAGACGTTTCTAACCATTTAATCAAGCTCAAATTCAAAAATTTGTTGGGCAATCACCAAGAATGAGTCAAAGTCCATGCCCGTTAACACATTCACTCGAACTCTTTAAGCATATGAGTTATAAGGTAATTAGGATATGTTAACTGTTTCACGCCGCACCAAATTCTCCGACGTGGGATTTCTCCAACACAATTTACGCGTGTAACTCAGCAGATGAGATGCCAAATGAGATATCGATGTTATTCACCGGTGATTATCCCAGAATTGTACTTGGACTCTATTTGGAAAGGGGATGACAAGAAATGTCGCTTCAAGAAGGAATCCATCTTGCCCCCTCAACGGGCCAAGGATGATCATTGGGGCAATCTCTTATAAATCCTAATCATCATTAATCTTGATAACTCAACTGACTTCATTTTTATTATATTGTAACCAGAATTAACCGAGTAATCCACAACCCCCATCATCATCCATCAAAAGATCAAGCAAACCCACCATGAGAGTTAGTGGCGGGGAGACTAAGTGGTAAGTGTAATCATCAAGGTCCATCATCACCCATCATCAAAGCAACCTTACCAAGAGCTACACATGATTTGCCATCAAAGGGTGTTTAGATACCTTGTCGGCGAAGGTCATGTCTTTTGCGAGATTGAAATCCGACCAACTAGGAATAGGTGGGAGTAGGGGGGTTAAATCTCTGGACAAAGGCACCTCGACTTTATCGTTCCGTCTTACTCTCAACAGGCGAGGTCGCAAGAAGATCAATACCTAGTTTGAAGGCGGCGACAATGGCCATGCAAGATCGATCTCAGACGCCCGTCCGTCCGGTCTCGATTTTTCTTGACGCATTCGGTTTCCGACTTTAAAGCCGTTCTTTCGGCACTTCGTGTTCCTTGATCCTATGATTCATTTGCTTGGTTATTAACATGAGATAAGACAGAATGAATGTTCCTATTTTCCAGAGGGGAAAGAACTTGTGATTCCTCTCCCCTCCTGTACTTGCGAGCCTTTGTGTAAAAATAAATTTTTCTTTTTTTGGGTGGATATTTGTGTAAGATGTTGGAAAGAATATCTTGTTGTACGTAACTTCCAATCAATTAATAAGAGCAATTTGTCATCTTTTGGTTCCAACAGTTCCAAATTTGTCAGTTTCCAATCATTTTTGTCCCTCTTCCCCCCCCTTCCATTATGAGCCTCCATGCTTGCTGTATAGATAGAAGAAAATCCAATGCACGTATGCCAACGCGCAACCTTTGCTTGAATCCTCCTCTTTGATTCGGATGAAATTCAGCATCTCCCTCTATCTGACTACAGGATTACAACTTTCACCGATTTTGGTAGCAACGAGTTTAGCTGTCAATTGGGTGTCCATTTGGCATCTTCTTTGCCTTGATATTTTTGTGTGTGTCTGTGTTTTTTCTTTGGGTCCCATGAGCAATTACATTACCACAGATCATTAGAAAAGGAGGGAAGACCAGAAAAATTGTCACTTTGCATCTGCTTGTGTGTGGCCATATCAGCTAGGGTGTGCAAAGAAATTGGGATCCACCCGAACCGGATCGGATGGTATCCATCTAGCTAATTTTGAATGGTAACCAACGAGTACTGGTCTGGATCTCGATTTCAATTTTTTGAAATCGATGGATACTGGTTCGGTTCCCGACATCCAACCGGACCGGACCTAATAAATATATCAATTGAAGCTATCTCCTGTGTGTTTGTGGTGAGAAAAAGAGTCTATGTATTTGCCGAGTCAGAAAAGTTTGTCTCGATTAGCTGTAGTTGCCTGAATCCTTATCTCCCATCTCCGGTCCATCAAAGTTCAGAAAACTATATGACAGAATATGCTACAAAAGTGTCCATAACACACCAAATCAATCCTTAAATAGGGTAGCTCTGCATTCTTCCGTGATATCAACTGGAAAGAAGAATTGGAAGAAGCAAAATTTCGAAGCAGAATTGAAAATGACTTCATCGCTTCACTCCGCGTATCATTTTTAATTGATGTTGGTGCTATGTAGGACCTTAACTGAGATCCAACCGGGAACCGGAACCGAACCGGTGGTTCGATTCTCGAGTGGATCCATGGAATGAGCATGTGGTTCACGATTCGCATTTTGCGAAACTGGTTCCTAGCGGGCAATTTTCGATTTTATGGTGAGAATCACTCATCCTGAACCGATCACCTCTAATATCAACTACCAAATGTTGCCCCTTTTATTCTTATTTTTGCTCGTCTGTCTGTTTCAGATGCCAAGAAAGATGTGGATGATGATTGGCCAATTTACTCTTTCCCATTCAGTCAAAATGTCCATGACAAATGGAAGAGAAGTACTCGGGGAAAAGAAAAAAGGTCCTGTCTTTAATATCTACAAGAAAGTGGTGGGAAGAATGGGTATTTCCATCTTTTGAATATATTTTTGCTTTTGAAAACAGCAACTTTTACATGATGCATGGCATTAAATTGGTTTTTCTCCTACTTTTACTGAAGTGCTGGACAAATGAACAATCCGACCTAACGAGTTAATTTGAATGAGATGGGGGCTTTGTGTTCAAATTATAGGATCTATTGATCAAAGCAACTATGAGATTGGACCCTGATATCTTGAGATGGAGTCTGACTCTCATGCATATAGACATAGTGGTTCATGCGTTCGTAAAGACTTCCCGAGCTGAAGGTCCGAATATCCAATATTAAGGACTAACAAATAAATAGATAAATTAGTTATTTTTCAAAGAAGAATTGCTTTAATTAGGTTGCATTATGGTGCCAATATAGCTTCTCGCTCCAAAAGTTAAGAGTAGGCATGTGAGAGAGAGAGAGAGAGAGGGGGGGTTTCCTATGCAACATTCAAATTGAAGACACGAGTTCATTGTATTCATTATTCTTTCACAAGGTTTATCTCGAGAAGATAGCTTCTCACTCCAAAAATTGGGATGTCTGCAAGGGTTTTCACTAGTTTTAATTGTGCACATACCGTGCCTGTGACATCCCAGACCTAAGAAGTACAGAGGGACGGACTAAGATCGCCTCGACAGTACACGAGCAAGGCTAAGGTCCTTTCTCCTGTCCTACATCACCTAGGAGATGTTGGACAGACAATGTTAAAATAACAATTCTGTTTTATAAAATTGGATGATACTCAAAATTCGAACGGCAATAGTAAATGTGGGCAAACTGCACAAAGTCTGAGCCTTCAGAAACACAAAATCTGAACCCGTCAGAAGCACAAAATTTGAGCCCGTTAGAAGCACAAAATATGAAATGACAGAAATATAAACTCTGAATAGAACCACAATAGCATTGAAAGAAATTGAATTGAAACAAATAACGAGGCCTGTGTTTGACACAGTTTCCTTAAAACAGATTCGTCCCCTCCTGTACGTGCTTTGAGGTTTTACGAACGTCTGTCTCCTAGGATACAACGGTGAGTAGCAATAGAGGCAATCACAACATTCCAAAGGTTTCGACGAACTTGAACAAAACGTGAACATTATCGAAAACAATGTAGATGCAGAGAATTGAAAGAGAGGGATAAGAGATTTTCGTTGTCTTGTTTTCTGTCTCCTTTTAAACAAGAAAGGGAAGCATAACAGTTGAATAAATCTTCTGTTTAGAGCTGTTATGTATTTAATTCTATAACCACAGAATTAAAACAGAAGGCAAAAATAGGCTTGTCGCCGGGCCCATTTTTCGGTCCTGCATTCTTGTACGCAGGTTGTGCGCTCGCCCCCAAGTTTCAGCTCGTCCGGGTTTGGGATTTACACCAAATCGCATGCGCGCGAGATATAGTACTTGTGTTATGATCACTCAAAATGAGTGTAACCACATATAAAGTACTTCAAAGCCTTCCTCCTTTCCAATGTGGGATTAGCATGCTTTCACTTCCCACTTCCAACTTAATGGTGTTCTTTGAAAAATAATTTCTCATTCACTCACCTATCAAAATATCTCATATTTTCCAACAATATGAGGTCTCGGGCTTGTTTATAAGATATTGGGGGCTCTAAACTTGCATGAGGCCTTTTCCTGGTCTATCGGTAGTACGCGGGAGGATAATATCGTGCAAGTCAGACTCCGGGCGTTATAGTGCCATCCTCCATCTTCCAATAGTCGGTGGGGGCTTGACAATTATCTTTCACTTTGTATATTATCCAATTCGTTCTTTTGTGACTCAGGAAATTACTCTATTTCCACTCACTATGTATGTTCTGAGAATACCCCGTTAACAAGCATTCCGACATGAAAAAAATGACAGTGAGAAACGGTTGGCACACCGTCATCGAGCCTTAGTGAATTGGGCCGAAGACATGATGGAGCCGCTGAAGAAAGCGATGCTTGTGGCGTGTGAGAAAACGAAAAGGAGGGAGGGGACACAACTCAATCATCACCACATCTTTTTGTCGTTTGAGGAATCAAAAAGACGAACGGTTAAAAAAAGGAATTTAACTGCACAAGTCCTTACGAATGTCACTGTGGCAATTACTGCCATTAATCATGATTCATAAGGAGAAGATGATGCGGATAAAAAAGCAAGTGAAGTTGGAGATTTTTGGAGAATCTTATGATTGGTGCTGCCACGGACTCGGGAGGGAAAGAGTAGTTCTTGGTAATTTCCCCTGCCTTTGTTTTTAATGATTGCTTTGGTTGAATCTTACAAGCAACAGGAAGCAACAGGAGCCTTAGAAGGCATCCAATTGATTCCTTTCCTTCCTTCTTTTCCCCCCTCCTTTGTCTAAATCCACTACTCTTGAGTCTTGTGCTGAAATCTGATTAGACTAGTATGATCCAGCAACGTTGTCCTGTTACAATCATTGTCATTCCAATAGGTAGGAGAGAAACTGTGGTACCCAACAACTCTTTTGTTTGCCCGATTGGAGACGGGGATTTCGTTTTCCTCCGTAAGTTAAAATGACATCAATTACGAGAGCGTATGGAGCCGGCTCCAAAACGCTAGCGGGCTTTCGGGGCTGGAAAACAGAGGTCCTATGCTCAAGTTGCTCAGGCCTCGAGGACGATGCGGGGTGCGGGAAATTTGAACGGTGCTTCTAGTTTGTTCTTTTTGCTTGATTTCTCAGCGAGGGAAACCAAAGAAAGAGGAAGCCTTGGGACATTAGTTGGAAGAGAATCAATAGGTAAGTTTTTATATGGGTTAAGGCTTGTAACCAAATTGGGCCCATCCATGGAAATGATTGGACCGGGCCTTAGTCCTCCATAGGAGCCGAACAGGGTGCATAAGAAGTCTTAGCATGACCCAATCCTGTCACTGGCTAAAGTAAGTCTGCAACCAAACACGATAGAGAGAGATTCCGAGATGTCACCACACCAGAGAGAAACACTCCAGTGGCTAAACCAACGGGCGGCCTGAATTCCCCCTCTCTCTGTCGCCCGCTCTGGACTGGAGTTTTGGTAAATGTGTGCAATAGGTGAGCTCAAATGGCCGCTTTCGTTTCGTCTCTTTATTGGGTTTAAAAGCGGTCCTTTTTAATTATCGAAAGTGGGTTCTTGATGGGTGTGGTGTTTTCCTCTGTCATCGAGCTTTGCTGGTGATGCTGCTGATTAGTTTCTTTGAACGAATGGAGGGAGCTGAGTCATGGGTCTTCTTTGGTGGTGATGGAAACCTGGGAGTTGCCGGATTGGGCCCTGCACTCCATTCAGATGTTTATATTCAATGACTGAATAAAAATAATGTAGAGCATGAATTTTTTTTTTCCCAATTTTTCTGTAGAAATTCTTCAGGATGATAGTGTGTGCTTAGTTTTCAACGAAAAATCAGACAACAAATGACGTTGTTGTGATCGATATTTTCCGGTAGGTGGAGATGCTAGATTGAGTGATAGTCATTCCAAATCTGTAATCAGACCGAATACATCACTTGATCGGGATTGATTTTTGGAACATGGAAAATGCAAAACATTCATCTTATCTGTTTAGGATGGACTTTTGTGGAACAATAGTGATCCAAACAAAGAAAGCCCGCATCGCCGATTTTTCATTCGAATTAATTTGCTTTATGTTGTTGTCTTTGATCAGAGGTGGGTAGCCAGTATCTGTAGAAGATTTGTAAGTGGGAGCTATGACTGTGACAGTGGTTTCCTCGTGCAATCCATGTTTAGTTCGTCATCCTGGCCGGCAGAATCAATGGTATGCCAAGACATTCCTCGGTGCAGGACAGAATATCCAGGGTCTTATTTATTCTACAAGAAACCAAATCCAACATGATTGTCGAGAGAAGAAGTTGACCCGAGTATTTGCTGTCACGGAAGGTTCTACTGAGTCGAGCAAGTCTGAAGAGACTCTTCCATCTTGGGCTCGATTAGATGCAGATGAGCCTCCTCCATGGGTTCGGAATGAAGGAGCACAGAATGCGTCTCAACAGAGCTTTGAAGTGCCCTTCTTTGTTTACTTATTAGCCTCCGCAGTGACGGCAATTGCTGCAGTAAGCTTCTTTTGCTTTCCTTGTTCTGTTCAATACAGAAAGAATTGGCTTATAATCTTAAAGAAACCCAATTGCAGATAGGGTCTATATTCGAGTACGTCAACCAGAGGCCTGTTTTTGGAGTTTTGAATTCGGACAGCATCTTTTATGCCCCATTGTTAGGCTTCTTCGTGTTTACCGGCATCCCCACCTCGGTGAGTTTTGAAGTTCTAACAGGTTGTGGATTCTTGCCATGTGCCGGCAATATTCAGCTAATCAATTATGCCTGAATACAGGCGTTTCTATGGTTCAAATCAGTTCAAGCTGCAAACAAGGAAGCCGAGGAACAAGACAGGAGGGATGGCTTTTTGTAGCGTCAAGTGCACTGTGTAAATTTCAGGGCAGAATGACAATTCTATACGGAATATGGTTGTGTCTAGATAGGTCTAAAGGCCGTAATTCTTCCAGTCAGTTTTGCAAGGTACAAAATGTTAAATTGTAACTGATGATTTATGTACAAACTTCATGCTCTCATCATAGAATTTCAGACATATTTGACGGTATTGTCCGAGAAACTTGAAGCGGGTTCATAGTATTATAAGAAAATTTAGCATTTAGCTCGCCCCGTCCCTAGGCTGACTAGCCAGTCCAGTGGTCCAGGGGGAAAATTTCAGACGCAGCCGATGAACCTTTGTGGAACCGAAATGACTCATTTGTGGTTCAGGTCTAACATTATGGCTTCACACTTGACAGATAAATAAAACATAGTACTTCTTTCCTTTACCCCTATCTCTTGAGAGGCTGATGGCTAATCTTAAATATGAGCAATGAGAGACAGCAAGCCGAATTATGAGTCAACCAATTGTTCTAGAATGAAGGTGATTTACATCTTGTACTCTGCTGCGCTATCTACGCAGAAGAGACGAACAGTTGGATTGAATGAAGACGATTGTAATATTATAATCACTAAAATTGTTTGGATGGTATGACAGGGAAAACACAAATGTATATCAGGAACTTGTGTAAATGATTCCAAGAAAGCATGGCAAGGTGGTTGTCAATTAATTTCCCTGCAGCAAGAAATTCAATAAAAACTGCCTCCAAGTCTGCATTTCTATATAGAAAATTGTCCATACCTCGAAAACTATGTTTGTCAGCCGTGAGCTAAAATTTTGTGACTGCTGAGTGCGTGGACCTACAGTTGGTGACATAATTTCAAGGACACATTTAGAAGGGAATGGAGGCTTGAGCATGCGAACAACGTACTCACAAAGAATCTGAAAAGTCTGCGAACAAAATACATGGAGGGGGAAGAAGGAGAGAAAAGACCTGCCCCGGCCTTATCTGTGCTCCAAAGGATGGACCGCCTCGGCCATTTGGTAACATGAACAGATTGTCTCCATTTATTTGCCATTCTAATTATTGATGGGAAGAAATTGAACTTGAGCACTGATAGAAGGTGTCAGCAAATTCTTTTACTCTCTCATGTTTTAAGTCTCTAAGCACAAGGCCTTGATGAAACAGCTGCAGGTTCTGGAGGAGAGGCAGAGCTCATCAGCAAGATATCCTTCAGGTCTGGTTGCAGAGAAAATCAGAGCACAAGAACAAGATCATTGCAAGGCCATATCATCTGCACTAGAGGAAGCTCATCACAAAGGGACATTGATGGATCGAGTGGCGATGCTTGAGGACCGAATCTTACAGGTTCTTCCGCGAATGAGTTTTATGTTCATGCCCTAATTCTGGTTCCTGAGTTATTTGTCGTAGCCCTAATCTGATTTGAAAAGTCTATTGTTTAAAGAGTTAATAGCTGATTGTAGCTCTTCTTTGGATATAGTTGAGCCTAGAGATTGAAGTTGGAAACGTTTCAAAGTCATCCTATTCCGTAGTCCCGACAACAATTGAAAAGGTCAATCATCGCACTTCAGAATTGGCCATGGTTGCCACGGAGAGTGCGGATTTGAAGGAACACCGACGAGAGAACCCACATCCTCTCTCGACACAAGTGAGCTACAGATACCATAGCAACATTAGTCCAATGTCTTCATGAATTTGAACTCGACAATTTTGACATTATATTAAGACTCAACTTTGGTAAATAACGTTGACTAATTTCAGGAAAAGGGTTGTGCAGACGAAGCAGCATGTGTTGAAAAGACAAAAACAGCAGGAAGCCAGAAAGGCAAGAGGCTGTCAATGCTGAGGAGAAGTAATTGCTTTGTGTGGTGGTCTAGACTGGGATGTTGATTCTCTCTCCCAGCAAAGTCTTCTGAATTCTGAATGTTGAACAACTATTCATATGCCCAGTTCTTCTTTTCCTGGGTATACTGAATAAGGACACTTTCAACAGTGCAGTTCCTTTTGCCTTCTGCTCTTCAAACTCATAGCTACAATTTAACATATGTAGTTTAGTTTGGATTAAATCTGCATTCGCAATAACCATTTATGCCCCTTTTTTCTTTGTATGAATTCCCGGTGAGCAAGATAGAAGAGGCAGATGAACAAATCAAATGGCTAGTGGTGCATTCTTCTTCCTTTCATCTTGTCAAATCCTCATGACCTAAAACTTTGCAGCAGAACAATAAAATCACACTTTTGGATGCTTACCTGATGGTCTGAATAGTTAGGTGGGTAATGAGAAAGGCATTTTAGCTCATAGCTTTTAATAAAGAAGGCCATGGGATTGGGAGGGAACAGATATTAGATATGCATCTACCTCATGGGAGGGTGGACCCAAAAGTTAATACTGACGTGAACTAGGCTTACTGTTACTAATACAAATTTGGGCATAATTATTTACAAATTTTATATTTTGTATCATTTATCTATAATCTTCACGGCCTAATTACCTAAAAAAAATTTAATCTTCGGTTCAATCCCAATTTTTTGCCCTAAATTTTAAATTTTTACCAAGTATCATTCTAATCCCAAATCTGTCTTGCATAAAAAAATTGGTATTGGCTTTTCAAAATTATCAATGTTAGGAGGCTGTTGTTGTTCTATAGGAAAATAAGCGCGTTTATGAAGACGCGGGTTTTAACCGGCTCGGACGTTGATAATTTTGAAGAAACTAGCAGCAATTTTTGGCCGTGGATAAATTTAGGTTTTAGATAAAGTTTGTGACTTTTTCCAAGACAAAAAAAAATGTCTGAGTTACTTATCCAAAAAAAAAAATGTCTGAGATGGAATTGAGATTGAACTGAAAATTGATTTTTTTTTAAAGAAATTAAGCCTAATCTCCATCCAAATTTACTCGATTGACGAAATGAGTTTGAAATTTCGTAGACTCGTCTACTTTCATCTCATCTCGAAAGATTTGGTATTTACTTAGAAACAAATTTCCCTCCACTGAAAAATGTTACACGTAGCCAAATGTTTGGACATACTTTTTAATGATTTTACAATACTAGTATCTTTGATATTGAAAATATAAAAATTGTTCAAGAAGTCCTAAACATATTGTACATTTGTCAATTTAATCCTAAACTTTTCAACTTTGTCAATTGAGTCCTAAACATTTTGATAATTTGTCAATATAGTCCATCATGTCAATTTCGACCGAAAATCGATGACATAAACGCCACTCGTGCCACGTGGCACGGTCGTCGCTAATGTGAACAAATATTATTAATTATGAAATATTTTATCAATATTTTATTGGATACTAATTTTGATTTCTTTTTCTTTTCTCCTTCTTCCTTCGCTGGTTGCCAGCCTCGGTGATGGCTGGCGTCTGGCCAGAGGATACAAGGGACCTTCATTCGGATCTAGCAAGGGGCGATCTGGCTAGGAAGGGGTGAGGCTCGCCTTCGCCAAATCTGGGAAGGTCGAGCCTCACTAGAGGCCTACGAGGGTTGACCTCACCCGAAACAGGTGAGAGGGAACCTCACTGGCTGACCCTCATCGAATCTGGCTACGACAAGCCTTGCTTGGATCTAGCGAAGCCGACCTCGCCCAAGGCCAGCGAGGGCGACCCTTTCTTGTCATAGCCTCCAGTCAGTCGCCGGCTATCGCCGAGGTTGGACGACCGATGGAGGAAGAAGGAGATAAAAGAAAAATAAAATAAAATAAAATACATTTAAACATAGAAAATTTCAAAAATATACATAAATTAAAGGAATTTGTTCAGGTCAGCGATGTCTGTCCAAAATTGGCTACATGAGCTACATTGGCAAATTGACAAAAGGTTTATGACTAAATTAGCAAAATTGAAAGATTTTAAGACCGTATCGACAAGAGTGAAGTAGATTTAGGACCTTTTGGACAATTTTTCATACATGCTTCTCTTTTCAATAAGCAATTTTCGCATAAAATCAATTTTGAACTATCTCGGCAAACATTTTCACTAAGTGTTGAGATGAACAAGGTAACCCATCCACCCACGCATGGCTGAGTTGGTTAAGAGATAGACTATATCTTGTCAGGTCCTTGGTTCAAATCTCCTCACTCGCGCTTCGTCACTTAAGTGGGGGTCGCGGCTGGTGATTGCTAGCCCTCTCGAGGAATAGTCGAGGCGCGCGCAAGTTGGCACGGACACATCGGTCATAAAAAAAAAAAAAACAAACAAGGTAACCCAATAGTTGCTAGCTGAGTATTGCCACCCCCCTTAGATGGACAAAGGTAACTGACGTAGAGAAAGTATAAAGTGGAAAAGTTTTTCAAAGGGTTTACTAAAATTGATAGAATGATATATATTGTAAAGATTACATAGACGGATGACCTTTGTATAGATAAGACTTCTTTAGGAATTAGGATTTCGTAATGATAACCTAAAACGAGATATTGAGAATCAAATCTAATCTTAATTAAACAGAAATCAAATCAAATATTGCAAATATCTAAATCACAAAATTGCCTAAAATAAAAAATTGCCCGAAAACCCATCTAAATGACTTCGAAACGCGCGCGAAAATACGACGTCAATTGCAACAAGGCGACGAGTATGAATCAGAAGGCCGTTTCGCTTCAACCGACCGAATTTGAACGCAATACGAGGTCGTCTGCGAGTCAATGGTGGAATCGCCCAGATTTCTACCGAAGGAAATTATGCGCCAGCTGTTCTACTTCAGTAACACAAATAATACGAATTGCCATCCCTGTGAGCCATATCTAATCAAAAAGGGAAATCTGTCGCTTTATCACTAAATAGTGGCTGAGTATCCCAGTGAGAATCCTAGATAATAACATCGACCTTCATTTGTGGAACTGAAACGGATGAGGTTCAACAGTCCGTGACCGTAGCATCCTTCGGGGAAAGTTGTGGCCAGTTAGCGGCCTAAAGGAGTCAGTTTGATTTGAGGCATGGAGATCGTCACTGTGAACAATACATGCTTGAGAGAGTCACAACCGCATTCCATGAAGAATCGCCACTCTACCCCGAGCCATCCCTCCTGTCTTACTCCTCGGCTTCCTTGTTTGCAAAAATTGAACCGACTTGAACCAAAGAAACGCCTGTATTCGGGCATTACTGATCAGCTGAATATTGCCAACACATGGCAAGACTCCACAACTCACTACAACTTCAAAATTTACCAAAGGGCGAAGGGATCGTTTGCCATTCCCTTAGAATGGTACGTCCTGCCCTTTGAATCCGGATCATCCGTGTTATGCATGGATAGCCCAGATTACTACTAAAAAAATAAAAAAACAAAAAAACCCAAAAAATTGCCCCCTAAAAATAGGAAATTTGGGCAGTCCGCTTAAAAACAGATGGCCCAGATCATAAGGGCAGCTGCCTGCCCTTCTAAGAGAAGGGCAAACGATCAACCAAAGGGGGGATGCCAGCCAGTAAATGCGAAGACGCCTTTCTGCTGAGACGCATTCTGTGCTCCTTCCTTCCTAGCCATGGAGGAGGCTCATCCGCATCTGGTCAAGCTCAAGATGGAAGAGTCTCTTCGGACTTGCCCAACTCGGTAGGTGGAACCTTCCGTGACCGCACATACTCGGGTCAACTTCTTCTCTCGAAGATCCTGGATATTCTCATTCTGTCCCGCACTGAGGAATGTCTTGGCATACCATTGATTCTCTCGGCCACGATGACGAACTAAACATGGATTGCACGAGGAAACCACGGTCACAGTCATAGCTCCCCCTTCCGCTCTTCTAGGGATACTGATTATCCACCTCACATCAAAGGCAACGATATGAAGCAAATTAATTCAAAAGGAAAATTGGCTACACTTGCTGTACTAAACATATAAGATCATTTTTCGAAAGTCACATGACTCATACTGTAATTTCGTGACAAGTGCTAGGACTTGATTGAACTTTTTAAAAAAAATTTAGCACTCAATTGCACTTTTACAATAATTTTTAGAATTTCCGGTGCACTTGTCCTCCAATAAAACCCTAACGTAACTTGAGCACCTCTAGCGCCATCTCCCGTTGTCGACCTATTTGATGACTCGAAAAGCCCTCAACATAATATGGCTAAGGGAATTACTCTTCCTGATCGTCCTTTCAGGACTGGGGATTGTGGTCTATTCGTAACAACTACGGAAATCGGTATGGGAAGTGATGGGACCACAGTCGTTGACTCGTTGAGGGCTTCTATGATTCACGCAAACCTCTTGATGTGAAACGACTAGTACGGCTTCATCCTAGTGTTTCCCTCAGTCGGATTCCTCTGTTGAATATAGACCCACATCCAAATATTGTTCGGTATTTCAGATATCACTAGGACGATGGTTTCATATATCTTCCTCTAAAACGCTGTACTTGCAGCTTATATGATTTAATTCAAGCACTTTCGACCGAAACAGATTTCTTTGTCTCTGGTTATCATCCACCAGAAATAGTTAAATATAAGAGCAAGTTGAGATACATCAGCGATACGACGATGCGGGATGTTAGCCTGTGGATTGATGGTGGTCATCCCTCGCCCGTGTTGCTGAAACTGATGAGGTAATAGTCAATTGTCACGTTTTATATATATATATATATATATATATATAGCTTGATTACATGTACCTACGTGACCTTAGATGCATTTCATAGACATCACTACCTCCATGGACCCCTTTTGTGCTTACATATGTGACTCAGAAGCATCTCATAGAGATAAATTGGTATACCTTATGTCTTTTTTATTCGCGAATGCTACAGAATTCTTCCTACACCAGGCTTTTCCTACAGAGTTCACGTTTTGTTCGGGATGATTTTGAGTGACCAAGATACTATTTGGTTGGTGCCACATGCATTGTTGTTCTAATTCATAATGTTGTCTACTTTATACAAGGAAGTGGTTTGGGAACTTAAAGCCTCAAAATGTCTTGATTACTGGGAAACCGTTGGTTGCTAAAGCTATCTGATATAGGCATAGTTAATTGTCTTCATGGATATCATACTACCAGTAAGTGCTTAGGACTGTTCTTATTGTTCCTAATTTGAAGTACTTTTATGGTATGTTGTTGCCTTTGAGACTCACTCGTCATAGAAAAAGGTGGAATATATATCGAGTCACCTTTTGAAGCTGTTGTGTGTGAGAAGTTCTGATCTAGATCACAATAGTGACTAATTACAGAGCATGGTGGGATTTCTTTTGTCCCGTAAATTAGAGTTTCCGAGCAATTTATGATCACATTCACCACACAAAAGCTTAGCGAGGGTACTATTTTGGGTACTGTTCCTGGTACAGCTTTCCAACCACATTTGTATTGCATGACTCTAAGTGGAATTACCATTAGCGAATTGGGGTTTCTTCTTGAATCTAATGATGTATGGTGGCTATGAAGCAGGAATTCGTTTGAACTGAGAGATTACTGCCGTATTCTAACTTCTGGTCGCACTCCTAAAATCGACTGCTGCAGACTTTGTTTTGTCCTTGCTTGCCTATGTCCATGTTTTTGCCTTACATAGCTCCCCGTCCCTAGGCTGAATAGCCAGTCCAGTGGTCTGGGGAGAGAATTTCAGATGTATCTGTTCACAGTTAACAGAGAAAGCAGAAGGGGTACTCTTTTCTTCAGCCGTAGACATGGCCATTTGGGCCCGTGGACCCGGAACCGGCCCGTTGACCGGCCCGAAACCAGCCCGTTGACCGGGCCCGCGGGCCCGAACCGGAACCGGCCAAAAAAAAGGGGGGGCGTGGCGTGGGGGGCAGTGGGCCCCGCCCGCCTGGCAGGGGAAGAGCCTAACGGCTCTTCCCCAACGGGCCGATGACCGTTGGCCTTGGCCCGTTGCGAATTTTATTTTTTATTTTTTTAAAAAAAAACTCTATAAAAACCTCACAATCCCTCTTTATTTTTCTCACAATTTCTCTCAATTCTCTTCAATATTCTCAAGTCTCAACTCTCAAGTCAAATTCTCTCGGTCCGATATTCTCTCTGAATTCCTTCTCAATTCTTTGAATCAACTTTCCGATCAATTCTCTCAAAAAATGGCAAGTGGAAGCAGAAATACTAGAAAGGGAAAGAGCCCGATGGAGATGGGAGAATCCGATTTTCCTGTTCATGAATATGATCCTCGTGAATATGCATCTTGGGAAAACGACGATGTTCCCAATCTCGACGTCGAGCACGTCGCAACGCAAGAAAGTCTTTATCCTCCTACTACCACTGCCACTGGTGTCGAAAGATCGTCGATACCAAATGAGCCGGCATGGAAGAGCCGAGAATCCGACTTATGGCTACACTTTGACAAAGTGTGGAATGAAAATGAAGGTAAATTTGATATAAGTTGTAAATATTGTCCGCAAAAATACAAACTTGGTAAAGGAGATGGCTATGGAACATTTCTTCGGCATTTGACGAAAAAACATCCAACGCAAGTGGGGATCGACACTAGCCAACAACAAATTTCCGGGTTCGCTAATCCTAACCCCCATCCTTTATTCCGTTTCACTAATGCACTTTATAAAGAAACATTAGCTGAATATGTTTCTCTTGAGCATGCTCCGTTTAATACTGGTGAAAATTTTAATTTTAGATATTTGGTAAATACTGCGCTGGTTCCGCAAGCACCATCTGTTCCGAAAACTACTCTTAAACGCGAACTTAAACGAGTTTATAAAGATCTAAAAAATAAATTGAAAACATTTTTTGAAGAATTCAAAGGACGTGTACATATAGGTAGTGATATTTGGAGTGATTCTTGGAATATTAATTCTTATATGGGTGTCACGTGCCATTGGATAGGTGATGATTGGGTTATTCAAAAAAGACTTCTTGCATTTCGAGTTTTTCCTGAAAGGCATATGGCCCATAATATTTATAGAATAATTAGGCAAGTTTTAGAAGAATATGGTTTGATTAATAAAGTTTTTTCAATTGGTTTTGATAATGCCGCCGCAAATACTGCTTCCATTCTCGAGTTAGAAAAAAATGTGTAAACCCTCTTTTGGTGGACAATTTTTTCACATTAGATGTGCTTGTCATGTTTTGAATTTATGTGTTCAAGATGGTTTACGAATTCTTGTAACTTCTCTCCACCCAATAAATAGTGCAATTAGATTTTTATGGAGCCGCCCTCAACTTATGAAAGCGTGGGGAAAATTTTGTAAAGAAAATAGGAGAACGGCAAGAAGGTTTCCAAAAGATGTTCCGACTCGTTGCAATTCTACCTACGAGATGCTTCTACAAATTTTTGATTACAAAGATTTATTATGTTCATTTATTTCAAATACTGTTCCCGATATTGCTTTACTTCCGCAACATTGGGACGTTTGTAAAAATTTTTTAGATTATTTAAAAAATTTTAATGATGCTACTAAAACTTTATCTAGTATTTATTATCCTACTACACATTTATTTTTAATAGAGTGCGTTAATATTGCTAATGTTTTTAATGCATATGAAAAAGATACTAACTTAGCTTCGAGTATTTTAGTAATGCGAGAAAAATGGTTGCATTATTATTTGAACATTCCTCTTGTCTATTTAGTTGGTATTATTTTCGATCCACGTACTAAATTAGATGGTTTATTAGATTATCTGACTGCTTATTATTATGATTGTTTACATTTGGATGAAGTAATAAATATTTCAATTATACAAGTAGATGTTAAAGAAGCTATAGTAATATTATATAATGAATTTTGTAATAGATATGGTTTAAGCGACAGTGGATATGAATCTGCCCAGCATATTGTCTCAGAAAGTGATGCGGGTATTTCACTACTTAGTAGAGGGTATAAAATGCTCAAGACTAGGCAAAAAAAACATAAAGGGACATCAACAGGTAGTATTTTCGAATTAGAAAACTATTTAACAATTTCTTTTGAGTTTAGCGATTCAGAAAACAACGCAGATTTCAAGATTCTTGAGTGGTGGAAGAATCATTCAACTCAATTTCCAGTTGTCTCCCTCATCGCGAAACAAATATTAGCGACCCCTTCTTCAACAGTGGCGGTTGAACAAGCATTTAGTGCTGGAGGATTAATTTTGGACCCTCGCCGTTCAAGATTAAGTCCGGAAAGTGTGGAGTGTCAAGCTTGTCTCGATGATTGGACAAAGGCTAAATTTCGCCAACAAGATCTGGATCGATAACACGAATTCTTCAGTGATGACTGTGGAGATACTACCACCACCACAACGGGTAGCGACGATTGACGATGAGGTAAGTTGGGGGTTACCAAAGGTAAGAGAACTACATGGGCTTTGATTCTTCTATCCCCAAGAAGATATGTAGGCGCTTAATGATAATTCATTAAGTTCAAGCCCATTCATTCTCTCTCTCTTTTTTTTCCAAATTTTATTACAATGTACAATTTAATTATAATTTATAATTTATTAATTTTATTTTATTATTTTAAAAATAAAATTAAAAGTTCGGAACCGGAACCGGAACCGGCCCTTAAGAGGCCGGTTCCTGAACCGAAACCGGCGGTTTCACGGAACCGGCCATGTCTATTCAGCCGTATCTCTTGAAAGGCTGATCGCTAATTTTTCAAAATGGAGAATGAGAGACAGCTACCCGAAATGTCTAGTTTGGTTATATGAGAGAACAAAATAGTTCTAGAAGTTAGAGTTTATCACAAATAAAGGCGATTTACATCTTGTCCTCTTCTGAACTATATATCTACGCAGACGAGACGAACATTTTGATGGAATGAAGACGCTCGTAAATATTATCGTCATCGAGACTTTCTGGATGATCAGACGGAAAACATAGGTTTATATCAAGAACATGTGTAAATGGCTCCGAGAAAGCATGGCAAGGTGGTTATCATCTAATTTCCCTACAACAAGAGTTTAATTAACACTGTTGCTTTAAGGTTGTTATCCACTACAAAGAGTTCATGTAGATTTGATTTCCTTCTTTGCTCAAATTGAATGTGATTCAGTAATTCGTCGGTGACTTAATCTTTTGGATACACTGTGAGTCTGAGGCCAACCCTTTTTAAATGTAAACACTCACACAAGCACATACCCCTTTGCAAACGCACGTGAATCCATATAAATAAACACCAGTATTCTTAAATGAAATGATCCCCGAAGAGTCAAAAGAACAAGGTGTAATATGCGGTGACAGCTGGCTTTGTGCCTTTGCCTTCAGCGACATGTGGCTTGCTGACTATTGGAATAGTCAACAAGTCAAAAGCAAGAAAAAAAAGGGAAAATGAACCACCGCCTCAATTTGTGCACGGCTAAGTATAAAATGGGGAGTGAGAGTGCTTCTTCATCCTCTCTTTAAAAATAAGAACGCAGAAAGAAGAGGACGCGGTGAAGAAAAAGAGAAAGATAGAAAGAAAATCCGTCTAGCTCCAGAATCAAGCCGAATCAATTTCATTCTTCAGCGCTTAGTAAGAATTCGAGCCCCTCGTTCATATCGCCGGAATAGTTTTCGAAGTTACGCTACGTTTAGGCTTCGTGTTACGGATAGTTTAGATTATGTGATTCGGATTAGCGTTTTGTTAATTCGTAGAAATAGTTTGACTAGCGAATAAGCTTATCTTAGTGGATTCGTAGTTACAATAGCGTTTTTATTTGACTGTAATACCAATTTTCGTTAAATTGATAGGACTTGAGTTCGAGGGCCTGAGTTAGTTATCGAGATCTGAGTTAGGCTATATCAGGTGAGTGGTGCTTATCTCTTCTATGAATTTATAAAGTCATATTTTGAAAGCAGTACGAATTTGATATACTATGAACGCTAAAGGCATATTTGTTGCATCAAAATCTGGATTAGGCAATTACTGCATTTTGATATTTGCGAACTATTTGAGAAATATGTTACGAAATGAATTGTGAAATATGTGATCGATTTCTGAACCTGGTTTATTAGAAATGGTTGTGGAATATATTCTAGTTCGCAAAATGGTTTCTGGATTGGATTTGTGGATTATTCGCAGATGTTGGTTTTGATGCTCAATATCGCTATGAACCCAGTGAAGGGTTTTTGGGTATACGCATACTGGTTAGGATATCCTTTGAGGCCGAACCACCGGCTGATATAGGTGGGGACCTTGCCAAGGGGGGAATCTTGGTCGTCTTGTCACGAGGCGTTATACGTGACCATAGTTAGATATTTGAGTATGAGATTGGTCAATAGAATGGACCATTGACATGTGATACGAGTTTGGTCAATGGAATTGACCATTGACATGTGATTTGAGATTTGTCGATGGATGGACCATCGATATGTGATTTGAGATTAATCAATGGACTTGACCATTGATTTTTGTTATGATTTTTATTGATTAACATAATATTTCTATGACATATGTTATTATTATATGTGCATAGTGAATGCTCGATCTGCTTAGAAGAGATATGTACTACTCACTGAGCTGTGGTTGCTCACCCCACTTTCCTTCCCAATCCTTTCAGGTTCTTCAGTCGTCGGCAAGTAGAACGAGAGCGCAAACGTCGGGGACTTTTGGGAGTTGGATTTTGGGTATGATTTGAAAAATGACTGTATATACATGTGTTTTTAGTTGTCGAGTTTAGCTGAACAGTAAGATGTAAATATCTTTGAGGATTGTAGAAGCTCTGATGAAGGAACCAACTTCATGTTTAGTCAGATGTCTATATGTATACATAGTAGCATATACATATATTTGATAACAGGTTTATGTTGGTTTCTATTTGAGGTTGCGTCCTTTAGGTATAAGGACGGCCGTGTCATTTCCCATGTCACTGTAAGATTTGGGGTGTGACAAATGTTGGTATCAGAGCTTAAGTTATGATCTGTTTGGGGGTAGATTTTGGGGACGTGGTGAGATTGTGTGATAGTTTCCAGTAAAATAATTTTCCACTAGTTAAGGTTATATTTTATTGTAAGTTCAGGTAATTATGGGTTCTGACTCAGAAATGCTAGCTTCATTTCGTAAGAACATTAAAGGCAAGCGAAGTGGTACCTCTGATATTAGAGATATGTCAGAAGATTCTTGAAGTGTGGCATCAACGAATAGATAGGAGGAGGATTCTTATAGAAGTTCAGACTTGCAGAAAGTAAGGGATGGGCCATATCGACCTATTACTGAAAAGGATTTATCTGGGATTTGTCAAGTAGTGCTTGAATTGCAACGTGATTCCAAGAACTCCAAAAGTGAAACGGGTAAATCTGAAAATAATAAAGAATGTACATATGCTCAGTTCAGGAAAACAAATCCACCCACCTATGATGGGAAGCCTGATCCTTTTGTAGCTGAAGGATGGGTTAGAAGGATGGAAGGTATCTTTAAAGCTGATAGAGTTCATGAAAATCGAAAGGTTGATTTTGCTAGTCAGTGTATGATAGGTGAAGCTCAGTATTGGTGGGAGGGGACACGACCAACTTTAGGAGATGAGAATGCTACAGTATCTTGGAAAGACTTCACTGAGAAATTCTTTGCTCAATTCTTTCCGGAGTCCTTCCAAATAAAGATGAGGAGTGACTTTATGCAAATATCTCAGGGCGATTCTACTGTTATGAGGTACGCAGGTCGCTTTAATCAGTTAAGTAGATTTGCCAAAACTCTTATAGCTGATGAAAAAGTACGAGCTGAACTTTTTCAAAGGGGGCTTCGACCTGATATTCGATCTAAGCTTACACCTCTTGCATTGACGACATATAATGATGTCTTAGAGCGAGCAATCAGGGTAGAACAAGACCATTTGGAGCGTGACACAACTGGTGTTCACCAACAAAAGAGGTCCAAGTTTAGTGTCACTCAAGAGAACCGTGCAAGTGGCAGTACTATGCGAAGTGGTAATAGTCAATCAGGGAAGTTTAGAACTCAAAAACCTTGTAATACATGTGGAAAATATCACAGGGTGAGTGTTACAGAAAAATCGGAGCATGCTTTTTATGTGGGAAAATGGGACACATGCAGCGAGATTGTCGTGCACAAAGGGATGTTACAGTTAATAGTAGATCATGTTATCTGTGTGGGAAACCGGGACACATAGCAAGCAATTGCTCCATGTGGAGGGATGCCCTTTCAGTTAATAAACTACCGAAAAATCAGCAAAAACAGAGGACAACAGGAAAGGTTTTTGCTATGACGAAGGAAGATGCAGCGGCATCTAATGCAGTTGTTGCAGGTAATATTTTTGTTGCCTCGCAATATGCATATGCGTTATTTGATCCAGGCGCTACACATTCCTTTATTTCTACTGAATTTGCAAGAAAGCTTGATGTGTTGCCTGAGTTTCTTGAATGTGAACTATGTGTTAATACTCCTACTGGTAGTTTCCTGATTGCCGATCGTGTGTTCAAGGGTTGTGAACTCCAAATAAACAGTGCTGCATTGCCTGTAGATTTAGTGGAGTTGAATATGCGGGATTTTGATGTTATACTAGGAATGGATTGGTTATCTACATATCATGCTATGGTAGATTATTTTTCGAAGAAGGTATTCTTTCGAATTCCGAAGCAGCCTGAATTTTATTTTTCGGGAAGTTGTAAGGGTACTTTTCCTGCATTAATTTCATCCATGCAAGCGAGGAAACTTTTAAGAAAGGGTTGTTGTGGTTATTTGGCTTGTGTAAAAGACACAAGAGTGGATACTGTAAAACTGGAAGATGTTCATGTGGTCAGAGAGTTTCCAGATGTATTTCCTGAGGATTTATCAGGCCTACCACCTGATAGAGAAATTGAATTTTGTATAGAATTGATGCCTGGTACAACACATATTTCCAAGGCACCATACCGAATGGCACCTGCCGAATTGAAAGAGTTGAAAACCCAACTTCAAGAGCTTTTGGATAAGGGTTTCATCAGAGCTAGTGTTTCACCTTGGGGAGCTCCAGTCTTATTTGTGAAAAAGAAAGATGGTAGCATGAGGCTATGCATAGACTACCGAGAACTTAACAAGGTGACAATAAAAAAAATAGATATCCTTTACCCCGGATTGATGATTTATTTGACCAGCTCCAAGGATCAAAGGTATTCTCTAAGATCGACCTTCGTTCTGGGTATCATCAGTTGAAGATAAAAACGAGTGATGTGCCTAAAACTGCTTTTAGAACAAGATATGGTCATTACGAATTCCTTGTCATACCTGTTGGATTAACGAATGCACCTGCCGCTTTTATGGATATGATGAACACGATACTCAAGGAGAATCTAGACAGATTTATAGTGGTGTTCATCGATGATATTTTAGTCTATTCGAGGAATTTGGAAGAACATGAGCGACACTTGAGGTTTGTCTTGCAGACCCTACGCGAAAAGAAGTTGTATGCTAAGTTTAGTAAATGCGACTTCTGGCTTGATCATATAGAGTTCTTGGGTCATGTAATTTCGAAAGATGGTATATCAGTTGACCCAAAAAAAGTTGAAACAGTTGTTCAATGGAATCATCCCACTAATGTTGCAGAAGTGAGAAGTTTTCTTGGACTGGTTGGCTATTACAGACGATTTGTGGAGGGATTCTCCAAAATTGCCGGTCCACTTACTCGGTTAACTCAGAAGGGAGTTAAATTTGTGTGGTCCGATCAGTGTGAACATAGTTTCCAAGAGTTAAAGAGGCGATTGGTATCAGCTCCTATATTGACGTTGTCTTCAGGAATTAGTGGCTTCACAATTTATTGTGATGCTTCTAAAGAAGGTTTAGGTTGTGTTCTTATGCAAAGTGATAAAGTTATTGCCTATGCCTCTAGACAGTTAAAACCACATGAGAAGAATTACCACACTCATGATCTAGAGTTGGCAGCAGTTGTTTTTGCTTTGAAAATATGGCGACACTATTTATATGGGGAGAAATGTGAAGTATTTACGGATCACAAAAGCCTGAAGTATATTTTCACTCAGAAGGAACTAAACATGAGGCAGATGAGATGGTTAGAACTTTTGAAAGATTATGATATATCTATTAATTACCATCCAGGTAAGGCTAATGTGGTAGCAGATGCCTTAAGTCATAAATATTTTGAAAATATGGCAGTGCTGCTCACTACTAAAAGGTTTATCCTTGAAGATATGAGAAAAATGGACCTGGAAGTATTGATACACCAGCTTGGTTCTCGATTGGCTAATATTCGAGTGCAGCCAACATTGATTGACAGAATCAAGTCTAAACAGAATGAGGACCCTCGATTGCAGAAAATTAGAGAAGGCGTGGAGGCTAATGGTCAAACAGATTTTAACGTTCACGTAGATGGATCTTTGAGATTTCGTGGACGATTATGTGTTCCTAATGATTCAGAATTGAAAAATGATGTGTTACAAGAAGCTCACAGTACTAGATTCTCAATCCATCCGGGAAGCACTAAAATGTATCGAGATTTGAGAGAGAATTTTTGGTGGATTAATATGAAGAAAGATGTCGTGAAATTTGTCGATTAATGTCTAATTTGCCAACAAGTAAAAATTGAACATCAGAAACCTGGTGGACAATTACACCCACTTGAAGTACCCAAATGGAAGTGGGAGCATATCACAATGGATTTTGTTGTTGGTTTACCGAGGACACCAAGTGGCAAGAATGCTATATGGGTGATTGTTGATCGATTGACTAAATCTGCTCACTTTTTATCATATCGGTTTGGTCTTTCATTGGAAAGTTTAGCAAAGCAATACGTCAATGAGATAGTGAAGCTTCACGGAGTTCCAGTGAGTATTGTTTCTGACAGAGATCCTAGATTTGTATCCAACTTTTGGAAGAGCTTGCAAGGAGCCCTGGGTACCAAACTCAACTTTAGTACAGCTTTTCACCCACAGACAGATGGGCAATCAGAGAGAACCATTCAGACATTAGAGGATATGTTGAGATCCTGCGTCATTGACTTTGGTGGTTCTTGGGATGAACACCTACATTTAGCAGAGTTTTCTTATAATAACAGTTATCATTCCAGTATTAAGATGGCACCTTTCGAAGCTTTATATGGTCGAAAGTGTAGAACTCCTATTTGTTGGGATGATGTTGGTGAGAAAAGACTAACTGGTCCAGAGTTTATCCAGCAATCAAAAGAGAAAGTTGGGTTGATCAGGGAGCACATCAAAACGGCTCAAAGTCGCCAGAAAAGTTATGCAGATCTTAAAAGGCGTAAGGTGGAATTTAATATTGGAGATCATGTATTCCTCAAGGTTTCTCCCATGAAAGGTGTTATGAGATTTGGCACGCGTGGCAAGTTGAGTCCAATATACGTAGGACCATTTCTTATATTAGAAAGGGTTGGCGAAGTTGCTTACAGATTAGCCTTGCCACCAGCGTTATCAAGAGTGAATGATGTGTTTCACATATCTCTATTACAGAAGTATGTGCCAAATCCAGAACATGTACTAGATTTTACACCTTTGAGATTAAAAGAGAATTTGACTTATGAGGAGAGGCCCATTCGTATCTGTTGACACCTGATTTTTTTATCAATCTTTCATAGTTTATTTTTTAAAAATTCATAAAAAAATATATAAAAAGTTAAAAAATTAAAAAATCATCTTTGGTAGCCTTGACCAAGCTAAAGGAACCATTTTTGACAAAAAAATAATTTTTCAATTTTTTAATATTTTCCAAAAATAGAAAAATACATGAAAAATGAAGAAAAATAGCATTCGATGTCGTAAAAATATAGAAAAATAGTCAATATTTTTATTTTAATTTTCTTTTCATTTTGAACTCATAAATAGTCAAAATTCAAGTTCAATTGCATGTGTTTCTTCACGACGCATAGAGTTGAATTTGGCAAAAAAAAATATCATTCGAGTCTTTTAATTTGTAAATTTCTACATCTTTTTTAGTCTTGATGTCCAATTAGATCGACCACCATCTACAATAAATGCCCCTTGCTGAATATTTTCGTTTTTGTTTCACATGATTTCATGGTGTAAAACGCCGAGTGGATCCCCAAATATAATCGGGTCGGCATGAGCTCGATAGCTCGTCCAAGACCAAACCAGGGCACGGCGAACCCCATGTGAGTACTCTCGAACTCCTGCGATGCTTCCTAATGCTTTTCTTAGGTTAGATCGAGTGTAGAACGGCTAGGACAGCTAAATCATTCTTGAGCTGTGATTGATAAATAGGGCATTACTAGGAATGCCATGTGATTTATTTGCATATCTAAATTCCTTGAGTTGCGCATTTTATTACTGATTGTGATTGCTAGGATAACCACTCATATCTGCATGAATTTCTAGATTTATGGTTCATACCTTACTCATCCGCATGAATCTCAGGCTAGAAAATTCAGTCAACTTAGGTACGAAAGTGCGTCAACTCTGACGGTTGGCGTAACTAAGTCCCCGAAACCATTTCTCTGGTTCTCGCAGAATTGAATAGAAACTCCCAACTATTCGATTGGGTGGTCCAATCATACCCTAAAAAAATGATTGGTGGCTACTCCATGGCATGCACACTTAGCACATGTCACTAGACCACACTGAAAGTCGATCACGCATACCTCCGTTGCGATTTGGGTAATGGGCCTTGGGAGAGGCCCGCGTCCGACCAGACAGGACGGCCCATTAGCCCTCGAGAGCCCGACAACCTCAAGAGGGTCGCGCCAGACTGGCGACTCCACTGGGGACTGGTTCTTAACCATTTAGTGGACTTGAGCCGATTAAAAAGTTGATTGATTCTTCTAACCTAATTTTATGCAGATGCTCTCGAAAGTGAGGTATATATGCTAACGAATGTGTTAGATGTTTTTGTAGACGGGAGAAATAAGGGGTGAAGTGCTTGTTAACTTTGTTTTATGCAGGCAAGAGTTTTGGATGTATGATTGTGTGGATATTTATATTGAAGCGGTGATTGTTAAATAAAATGCATGTTTATTGCTTTAGCACGACACAATGAATACACACAATTGCGCCTAAAACCCCAGGCGCCCTCTTTAGGAACACAATAGAAGGAATTGAAAATGGAATCTCCGCGAGGAAAAACATGGGGTAATCCACTTTTCAATTCCGCTCACTTCGAACTATGGATTGAGTCCCAATGCAACGATAGTTGTGCAATGGAATCGACTCTTCCCAGAATTCGAGGTGAGAACATTGGCTTTAGGTACCAAGCCCCATCTTTTGATTTTTAGGAGTTTTCCCTCACTTGTCTCATGCGTTTGTCTATGGAAGGTTAGTATACCTAACACTGTACAGAGA
Organism: Rhodomyrtus psidioides; assembly: GCA_021437785.1. Classification (NCBI taxonomy): domain Eukaryota; kingdom Viridiplantae; phylum Streptophyta; class Magnoliopsida; order Myrtales; family Myrtaceae; genus Rhodomyrtus; species Rhodomyrtus psidioides. The sequence goes on from JAILYB010000005.1 coordinate 8,914,880, forward strand.
AGCTTGATTTTCTCTTAAGTTTGGTTGGTAAGACTTTTCTATCCCTCGAACTTGTTACAGCTCATAATCATTATATTCATTGCATAATTCCGGTGATTGGATTAAATGCCATTTTGAGGATAGATAGGTGTGTTTTCCTCCCAATGTTCTTGATGGAAGACGAAGATGGTGTCATCCCATTACGAGCGCCAAGTGGACAAGAAGAGCCTGCTATGGACATCATTGAGGTATCATCTAATGAATATGACGATTTGGAATAGGTGATCCTGAAGTCACGTCTCAAAGATCGAAACCGGGGCATCTCTAAGTAGTGAGATCACATTCCTTTGTTTTATTTTTCATTTCTAGCCTTCTTGTGTATGATTTATTTTGCTGAGATCCTCTCTATCTGATCCCTTAGATTGATTGTATTAGGGATCTATTTGTGTTCATATACATTCAGATTGAAATTTGTTGTATTTCTATTGACTTGTCATTGGAATGTGATAGTGGCATTTCTTCTAATCACTCGAATACTCCAAAATCAATTTTATAATTCCTTTGGATGAAATTGAATTGGAAGTCTTATACAACCTTTTGGCCGTATAGGGCAATCCAATCCCAATTTCGCCAGAAGGAACTATAAACTTGAATTGGTTCATGCATGTTTTGCATCATTGGTAATCCACAATAATTGATCAAGAGTATTCGTGTTTTTCAAATTTAATGAAAAGATAGATATCCAAATTACTCTCGTTCTTAGCAAACGGCTTTAATTTGGATACCGTATCTTCAATTGAATTTAAAACACATCGTAATTGTGTACTTTTGAAAATTCCATTGATTTTCTTGGAATTGATCAAAGGCGATTATCGTGAATTACATTCCTTTCAATGATATGCTTTCCTTCGAGGAATATTGATAAAAGCTTTTGCACAAGGCTAAAACCCTTGTAAAAGATCTTATCCCTATTAATCACAAGTAAGCATGAAATTGAAAGGATTTATGCTTTATTTTTCAAATTCTTTCTTCTGATTCTGCCTTTTCATTTGAAACAGGTTAAAAACAGGTAGAGAAGAGAAGTCTTTTTGTGGATAAACGCGGTGGGAGGTTCCTTTATTCGATCATAAGCAAGATTAAAAAATCAAGATGTACACGCTCAAATCATCAATGTCAAAGAGCAGCTTGCCTAGGTTGAGAGTGGTCAGGTGTTCGAGAAAGTCAGCCATACAGAAGTTGAGACACACATATTAGAGCTTTCATTCATTTCGCTCAATCGAGGGACCTTAAAAGCAGATCATACAGATCATCGAGGTGGAAAAGTAAAACCGAAATGAGCCCTAATTAGCATCACAAAGGAACCCAGTTGGCCCTCCATATTATTGATGCTTTGCCTATACTCACCACCTCGAGACTCGAGATCTGCAAGCTTAAGAAGAAGGCGTTTACATTCCCCTTTAAGCTTGGCAACCTTGGTCCCGTGATCTTCGGCGGCTATTTCCAGGTCCCGAACTAGTCCTCTCCCATGGGCTATATCCGCGGTAATGCCTTCAAGCCTTTCTTCCTGCCACTCACATTGAAACTTCAACACGACATTACGACGGTCGTGCTCATAGGTGGTCAGGGATAAGGCCAAGCGCTCCACCAAATTTCCCCTCTCGCGAAGCAACATCGAGACTTGCTCGTTGGCGAACTCAACAGCCTTTCTGTGACTATCGGCCACAAGGTTGGCCAACACCAAGCAATTTGACCGATCCTCATAGCGAGCTCGCAAAACGTGAGCCACGGTAACTTCTCGATGAGCGACACGGTAAGTCTCTAAAAAGTTTATAAAGAGGGTTGGGAAGATTCTATATTCCCTCTCTAAATTAGTGCCCTCGATAGAGGTGGTGTCTATTTCCATGAGCAAAATGCGAATTTCATCTTCAATTTCTGGGTGATCGGCTATATGAGCATAGCCTCGACCTAGGAGGTTATAGAGTTTTTCCCACTGGGCCAAAATTTCAGCCGAGAAAGCGCGAATAGGAGAGGAGGTCATTTTCGTTGGAGTGAGGGAGAAGAAGATGGGTGTGGTAGAGTGATTAAAATACGAAAAGGCAATTATGTAAAAGCGTTAATCTTCTCTGCATTAACTCCTCCTTTTATAGCAACTCGAGGATGAAGAAAGGTCACAGCAATAATGCTCGTGGAGCCAAGTTAATTGGGTAAAGTAGTGGTGGCTCTTTCGGTGAACCATCAGATCCGTCCCAGTCCGCGATTTCAGGCTTGATAAATCTAAAAAAGTTGTAAAAAGATATGTTAGTGCCACCATATTAAAATTGAGCGAGAGTTAAGCGCAACTATCGAAAAAAGTTGCAAAAGGATTTGGCGGTCCCATCATATTAAAAAACTGAGCGGGAGGCGAGCGTAGTTCCACCTTTTTGAAAATAAGTGGGAGACAGACATGGATATCGAGAAAAGGAAATCGATTTGGTGTCCCTCCACGTTGAAAAGAAGAAAGAAGATGACAAAGCGAGAAATACGAAATCTTGGGAGAAACGCTTGCCTGATGATCTTCATCCATGTTTAAAGAACGTTTCCTGGGCATACAAAACCACTCAAAAGAAAATTTAGAGAGAGTGAGCATACATGAGAGAGTAGAGAACCCTGAGTAGGGGTGAGCAACCGAACCGGGTTGACCCGGAACCCGGACCGGCCCACCCGAAAAACAGGGTCGGGAATCGGTTCCGGCTCAAACCGGTCCGGGTACCGGTTCCAATTTTTGGGAACCGGTTGAAACCGGTCCGGGTACCGGGTCTAAGCAAATACCCACCCGGACCGGTTTTTAGAACCGGTTTTGTTAGTTACTATTTAAAAAAAAAACCCTAGCTACGCCCTTTTGTCGCCCACGCCTCAATCTCACGACGTCCTCTGCTCTGCTCCTCTCAGTGCTCTCACTCTCACTCTTTGACTCTCAAAGGCAATATATCAGGAAAGGCAAAAGTAGATTCTTCTTTCTTTCCTCCTTTTGTGAGCTTGTCTTCATCGATTGCCACTAGCTGGCTGTTTGATCTGCAGATTTCTTCCTCTTCTTCTTTACAGCTGTTCTTGTGTAATCGTCTGATGTGTTCATTTTCAAGATCTAATGCGGTTCAAGTTGCAATCTTCAGGTTTTACTATCCCTGAGCTGACTCTGCATTTTGTTTCTGTTTGTATGAGAAAAGAATGCTCCTTTCTGCTGTTTCAGCAGTAATTTTGTAGCTCAGAGCTACGTATGCTGATCCGACGAGCTCCTTTTGGGGGAGGTAGCTACCGGCTTCTTAATTTTGTTTGAAATTCGAGGTGCTTACCCCGGTTTTGTTGGCTAATCGGGAGAATTCGAGTCGCGGAGCTACGGGTTTTCTAGTTTTAGATTCGTTATAGAATCATCAACCGGTTTTTGTGTTTTCGGGGAATGATGAGGCAATATATCAAAGGCAATATATCAGGAAAGGCAAATCAGATTTATCTTGGTGAATGAAAGGCACGAAATTGCGAGATGAGTTCATGGGTTTCCTATTTTTCTTCTTTTGTTCAGAATTTAAGTTAAAAGAAGAGTTTTTTTTTTCCCTAAGATCTTGTTTCGAGGATCTATTTTGTGCATGTGCGATGGTATCAGGAAAGGAAAACAGGGTAAATAGGGTGAACCCGAAAACCGGACCGATAAATAGGGTCGATTCCAAAACAGGTTCCAAGACAAACAGGGTAGGGTATCGGTTCCAAAAAGTGGGAACCGGTTATAATAGGGTCGGGTACAGGGTCTAGGTCTAGAACCGGCCCACCCGACCCATGCTCACCCCTAACCCTGAGTGAGCAAAAATTGATCGAACATTTTTCGATCCAACATGTTTGAGGGTTACCGTCAGTTGCTAGAGGCGACTGATCCAAAAATCTCAAAAAATGAACTATTGAGAGATCTCGAAGATTCCAGGATCGCGTCTGGTACCAGAACCATAGAACCCAACCCTTTCAGCAACGAAGTTCAGGATTTCAGCAGCGACGACAACAGCAGCAGCGATGGTCAATCCCGGAAAAGGAAACGTCGCCAGTGCCACACTCAGAATGAAATCCAAGAGCTTGAAGCTTTCTTTAGTGAATGCCCTCTCCCGAACATGAAACAAAGAAATGAATTGGGCTAGAAGCTAGGGATGAAACCTTTGAGGGTCAAGTTTTGGTTTCAAAATAAGCGAGCCAAATTGAGGGCTCAACATAGACGTCAAGAACTTGCGATTCTAAAGGAGGAAAACGAAAAGCTTCGAGCGGAGAACATGAGGTATAAGAAAGCTCCCAGCACTATCGCTTGCCTTAATTGCGGTGGCCCTATCACTCTCGGCGAAATGTTCCTTGATAAGCCTTATATGAGGATTGAAAATGCTCATTCACCACCCCACTCCCTCGAACCATCTTTGATACAATCGGATTTTGTTGGAGATATGCATGAACAAATCAATTCTACGAAGTCAATACCGATGCCTTCTAAAGGATGGGATATGCGTCACCATGATTGGAGTTTCCTTAACGATGAGCTTACTATCACGACCGATCAATCCAAAGCTGATGAATTCCCTCCACAACAATTTCCAGCTCGATCAAATCCTACTGGAAATAGGCCAGAGAGCAATAGCCAAGTTGTCAACACTGTTCCGGGTCGCAAGAAGACGAGGGTCAATTGGTCCCCCGAGCTTCATCTCAAGTTCCTTAGTGCGGTTCAGCAACTAGGGATCAACTCAGCATATCCAACGCGCATACTTGAGATCATGAACATACCAGGACTCACTAAAGATGGAGTCGCGAGTCACCTCAAGAGCTACAGAAGGGCGCTAAGACAGCGCTACACAGCACTGAACCTGAAAGAACTCAACTTGTGCCTAAACACTAGGCATGGCCACAACTACAATGCCCCTGAAGTAAGAAATACCCTGCCGAATCTAGGCACCGACCAAGCTGGTAGCAGCACCATCGACTACTTGGGCGCTAATCAGAATATTCCCCCGAATCATCTCAGTACCACTCAAGAGTATATGCCACAAGTGCAGCAGGTACGAACTCCTTGGTTTGAGCAGCAACTTTTCGCTAGTACTCTTTCTATCGCCGATCAACATATTGCGCCTAGTGTTCAAAGATCTGCCTGGCTTGGGCGTATGATTTCGGAAGATCAAGCGGGGGGATGCTCTGAGGATTTTTGTTTCTCCCATCCCCAAATGGAAGGTGCTTTTGATAGTGAACCGATCAATCATCGTCTTATAATCTCGAGCAATGACGAAGGTTCTAGCTCGAAGAATTAGATCGCTCACAACAGAAACAGGAATCCTTCGCCGCCAAGCGATGATGGTCAACCCGAATATCAGTTGCTCGAAGAATCAAAAGATTTCCTTGATGAGGAGCTCCATATCTGGATCGATCAGTTTAAAGCTGATGGACTTATGAAGTTATGATCCAAAATGGTGATTATATATCTGATTCATGGTGTAACTGGCTGATCACCGAGAATCTTCAAGGGACCTAGGCACATGTGACTGGATGTATTATTAATCTTTCTGTCATAAAGTCTTCCATGCGAGATAATCTTCCTTAATGCCTAGAGTTAATCTGGGGTAGCGATTAGTACTACCTGCGAGCATCATCATGCTCGAGTGCGACAATCCCTTGTTAGATTAGAGTCGAGGCGAATCAATTGAACGCCACGAAGAAAAACATTTAAAGGCTTCACATAGGAAAATGTGAGTAAAAGCCCGAGCGAGCTCAAAGACGGTTAGCTCTGTATCGTTCCAAGGGACCTTTAGTCGTTACGAACTCTAAATTGAGCTTGTTTCATTCTCAATGGGGGTTGCTAATTGCTTCGAGAATTTTATAACAAAAAACGAACCAGTTAGGGACGCCAATAGTGCTGTGTCTTGGTAGTCAGTGAAATGGCAGTGGTACGAAACGTCAGGAGTTCGATCTCGGGATTGAAAAATCGTTTTATCAGTTGGTCTATCACTCGATGAAGTTCAAAGAGATTCGACGCAGATGACTATAGAACTTGGGGCAATTCGAAAATCATCGATTCATTTTCATCAAGCGGCGAAGTTGGTATTGTAAAATGTGAAGCGCGCAAATGACAAATCTGAAGCAGAAGGAGATGAATCATGATTCGCTTATCCAAGGTCGGGATTTCAACCTTCGACTAAAGCCAAATCTAGGATGAGTTATTGATCTTGCCCACTCGACAAAACCCATCTCTACTGAAAATGGGGGCAAACCATTCCTACATCCGGAAAGCATGTCGAAGCCGAAGACATCAGATTCATCGTTTAATCCGTGGGGCAAGTCCCCCAAGCGATAGTTATCATCCGCAGAGCGTAATGGAATCCATCCTTTCAACGTAAAACGCATTTGGCCGCGGAGCCACCCATTTGGTAAAAAGAACGTATCGTTCCTAAATGATTTTCAATCAGATGCGGGGATACTGTTCTCTCATTTTCCTCTCAGGTGATGAATAGAGACGAGGCACCCAAGAAGCCATGCATTCAAATAACAAAACATCGCATGAAACACTCCCAAAAAGATGAATGAATCTCCTCCGACGTAAATCCTTGAGGTGGATTCGTTGCCCAACCAGACGAAGAAATCATGGCTACAAGCTTGAGGGCCGGCTTCTGCAATCCCCACATTGGCATGCAGAATGGAATTCAAATCAAGAGTAAAGTAGTATCGTCTCAATTTATTTTGAATTTGGAAACCCAAAATAATGCTTAATATTTATCCTTGGCAGGAGCTCGCCATCAGGGCAGACATATTTTCACAACCTTTGTACACTCGTTGGAGCATATGACAAAGGGTAAGATGTATCGTTCCAATTTTTGCAAAGTTTTAGAATATACAATGACATATCTCTTTTACATCTCCAGGATCTCCAGCCTCGATGGGCAGGTAAGTATCCCTTTTCCCAATTCATTGGAGATTAAAAACTTTCAGAATTAATTCGATTCTCACATCTAAAAAGACATAGAATTCTTACTTCATTGACATTCATGTTTTAAAACAAGAGATTGTCTGAACATGAATTCCACATATATGGTGCATCACAAAATCCCTTTGAAGCATAAATCTTGATGAAATGAAATGAATTTTTCCAACAAGAGTCGTTTGAACTGTTCAAAAGGGTATTTTCTCATAAGAGAAGCGAGCCTAATCCAAACACGTCCCATACACACTTGAGAGATAAGAAGATTGAAAATGATTGAGAAACCTTAACCTATGGACATAAGGGTCATTCGCAACGATTACATGGATCGAGATGACAGAGGCATTTATTTCTTCATTCCAAACACTACAGATGCCCATTGAGAACCCCATTGAACGGCGATTTTCATTCTCAACCCTGTCAAGAACCACCCTACATTGGGGCAAATAAAGGTTAGTCCAACAGTATCATAAAGTAAATGGTTAGAAATTTTCTTGCTCGGACTAACATAAATCTTTGTGTGTTGTTTATATGATAATCCAAGTGTTATAGGATGACGAGAATAATTCATTTCTCTATCCTACACACTGTTATCCTTTGCACGACCATGTTGAGCCAGCAAATTCATTTCATCAACCTATTGGTGATCATTGCATATTCCAAAGCAAAGGCAACATCACTCTAGGAACGGAAGCATGCCAAAGTTTAAGTTGCATATCTAGCATGATTGCTGAAAATCCTAGCTCCAAAAGAAAAGAAAAACACGGGATTAAAAAAAGGGGGAAAAGAAAAATCCCTAGACATCAAGAAAAAGCAAAGTGCCTGGTAAAAAGCAAGGCCGATGTCCATTCAAAATATCCCCAGTAAAGTCTAGAGAGATGATGAAAAGACCCTCAAAAGGAGTCAGATCAAGATGACTACTCCCCAAATGATGTCGTGCTCAAATAGCAAACACACAAACAGACGGTCTCTTAATGCAACAAGAGACGCGTTTAAACATCCTTGTGCGCTCTAAAAGATGAGTGTACACTTCAAGAAATGGAGATGTTCTTCGAAGGACATGTGGCAAATTTGCAATGATCACCAATGTCAAACCCTTCACAATTTCTAGGCAAAAAACAAGCCTTTTTCGGTCCCCAATCCTTCCAATGTTACAATCCTGAAGCAGTCTTCTCTGACTAAGACACTTGGGTTAATGTATAATTTAGCTCAAAGAAGTACGAGCAAGACTATTTCTTTCTCATTTTGCAGGGTTCTTGACTTGTAAAGCAGATAGTGAAAAATTTCGTTCAACGGCCTTGACTCAAAAGTGAGTCCCCATTGGAAACCGATATCCAAGCCTAACACTACGGTCCCGTGAAAGACCTCCTGATTGATTGAAATGTATGCGTTGCGAATGATCCTGAAACCCAGGCACAGGTCGGTAGGAAATTGAGCACTTTCCCTATTAAAGATCATTATCACAGAGCAGTGAGGAGCCTTCTTGGATGAGAAATACTCCAATGGATGTTTTGAGCAAACTCTTTTTGAAATTTTCAAATTGTTTGGTCTAGAGTTTCCGTGCAAGGAATTTATGATCACATCTGTTTGTGGCAGGAATGTTTTGGATAACCTCCAACAATCAAAATGCACATTTCATGACTAAAACTTAAGTCGTAGAATTTTGTCAGTTAGACAATTATTGTCTTCCCAAAGATTACTAACATCTTCTTGGCGAGGAAAATTTTTTCAGGTCTAAGCTTTCTGCAGGACTTTTGGCCACCCTAAAGACTAGGTGCGTCATCCTTAAGTGAGGCTTTTTAGTAGGCAAATCTTTTCTAAGACCGATCCACAGAATGATCGAGTCTCCGACTAGCCCCGAAGAGCGGGTACGTCATCCTTTGATTCATATCAATTTGGAATTTCATAAATGGTAGAAACCGCCTGAAGGGTCAACTCAATGGTAGAAACAGCCTGAAGGATCAATCAATGGTAGAAACCACCTGAAGGGTCAACACAATGGTAGAAACCGCCGGAATGGTCAATGTATGGTAGAAACCGCCTGAAGGGTCAATCAATGGTAGAAACCGCCTGAAGGGTCAACATAATGGTAGAAACCGCCTAAAGGGTCAATGTATGGTAGAAACCGCCTGAAGGGTCAACCAATGGTAGAAACCACCTGAAGGGTCAATGTATGGTAGAAACCGCCTAAAGGGTCAACCAATGGTAGAAACCGCCTGAAGGGTCAACTCAATGGTAGAAACCGCATGAAGGGTCAATGAATGGTAGAAACCGCCTGAAGGGTCAAAGGACTGGTAGAGACCGCCTGAAGGATCAACCCAATGGTCCGATCCACCATACGGATCAAAACCTTGATGAATCCCGAACGCGGGAGGAGTCATTTTCCCTAATAAGCCTTACATTAGGCAAGCCATTTCTAGTTTAGTCCACCACAAGGATCAAAACCCTTGGCAAATTCTCAAATATGGGATGCGTCTTCCTTAGGTTCTTATCAGTTAGGAATCCCATTATGGTTTGACCTACCATACAGGTCAGAGCTTAACATCCCTATGACACTCCGATGACGAGTCCTTAGGAATCTACTTGAACCCATCAGACACAGCAAATGCCTCAAGCGTTCGGCAGGTAAGGGACAGGGAAGTCTATCTACTCCTTAACTTTCTTACATCATATCAGGGAATTGAATGAGCACATCTCTTTTTAAGGAAAAGCACACATTGATGGGCATGAAAATTGGATGTCATGATTTCTTTTCTTTTCTTTTCTTTTCCCAGTCGAGTCGATCGGAACACAGGTGTCACCTTGTCTTTGAGAGAAACCTCTAACGAAATTCCTCTCAAAGAGGGGCAGCTGTTGACACCTGATTTTTTTATCAGTCTTTCATAGTTTATTTTTTAAAAATTCATAAAAAATATATAAAAAGTTAAAAAATTAAAAAATCATCTTTGGTAGCCTTGACCAAGCTAAAGGAACCATTTTTGACAAAAAAAAATAATTTTTCAATTTTTTAATATTTTCCAAAAATAGAAAAATACATGAAAAATGAAGAAAAATAGCATTCGATGTCGTAAAAATATAGAAAAATAGTCAATATTTTTATTTTAATTTTCTTTTCATTTTGAACTCATAAATAGTCAAAATTCAAGTTCAATTGCATGTGTTTCTTCACGACGCATAGAGTTGAATTTGGCAAAAAAAAATATCATTCGAGTCTTTTAATTTGTAAATTTCTACATCTTTTTTAGTCTTGATGTCCAATTAGATTGACCACCATCTACAATAAATGCCCCTTGCTGAATATTTTCGTTTTTGTTTCACATGATTTCATGGTGTAAAACGCCGAGTGGATCCCCAAATATAATCGGGTCGGCATGAGCTCGATAGCTCGTCCAAGACCAAACCAGGGCACGGCGAACCCCATGTGAGTACTCTCGAACTCCTGCGATGCTTCCTAATGCTTTTCTTAGGTTAGATCGAGTGTAGAACGGCTAGGACAGCTAAATCATTCTTGAGCTGTGATTGATAAATAGGGCATTACTAGGAATGCCATGTGATTTATTTGCATATCTAAATTCCTTGAGTTGCGCATTTTATTACTGATTGGGATTGCTAGGATAATCACTCATATCTGCATGAATTTCTAGATTTATGGTTCATACCTTACTCATCCGCATGAATCTCAGGCTAGAAAATTCAGTCAACTTAGGTACCGAAAGGGCGTCAACTCTGACGGTTGGCGTAACTAAGTCCCCGAAACCATTTCTCTGGTTCTCGCAGAATTGAATAGAAACTCCCAACTATTCGATTGGGTGGTCCAATCATACCCTAAAAAAATGATTGGTGGCGACTCCATGGCATGCACACTTAGCACATGTCACTAGACCACACTGAAAGTCGATCACGCATACCTCCATTGCGATTTGGGTAATGGGCCTTGGGAGAGGCCCGCGTCCGACCAGACAGGACGGCCCATTAGCCCTCGAGAGCCCGACAACCTCAAGAGGGTCGCGACAGTATCATCGATAGGAAGGATCAAGTATTGCGACATCGGACTATTCCTTATGTAAAGATACAATGGGAAAACCATACAGAAAGAGAAACTACTTGGGAACTTGAGGAAGAAGCAAAACGCAAGTATCCCAACTTGTTTGATAGTTGAGGTAAGTTCAAATTTCGAGGACGAAATTCCTTCTAAGGAGGGTAGAATGTAATATGCGGTGACAGCTGGCTTTGTGCCTTTGCCTTCAGCGACATGTGGCTTGCTGACTATTAGAATAGTCAACAAGTCAAAAGCAAGAAAAAAAAAGGAAAATGAACCATCGCCTCAATTTGTGCACGGCTAAGTATAAAATGGGGAGTGAGAGTGCTTCTTCATCCTCTCGTTAAAAATAAGAACGCAGAAAGAAGAGGACGCGGTGAAGAAAAAGAGAAAGATAGAAAGAAAATCCGTCTAGCTCTAGAATCAAGCTGAATCAATTTCGTTCTTCAGCGTTTAGTAAGAATTCGAGCCCCTCGTTCATATCGCCGGAATAGTTTTCGAAGTTACGCTACGTTTACGCTTCGCGTTACGGATAGTTTAGATTATGTGATTCGGATTAGCGTTTTGTTAATTCGTAGAAATAGTTTGACTAGCGAATAAGCTTATCTTAGTGGATTCGTAGTTACGATAGCGTTTTTATTTGACTGTGATACCGATTTTCGTTAAATTGATAGGACTTGAGTTCGAGGGCCTGAGTTAGTTATCGAGATCTGAGTTAGGCTATATCAGGTGAGTGGTGCTTATCTCTTCTATAAATTTATAAAGTCATATTTTGAAAGTAGTACAGATTTGATATATTATGAATGCTAAAGGCATATTTGTTGCATCAAAATCTGGATTGGGCAATTACTGCATTTTGATATTTGTGAACTATTTGAGAAATATGTTACGAAATGAATTGTGAAATATGTGATCGATTTCTGAACCTGGTTTATCAGAAATGGTTGTGGAATATATTCTAGTTCGCAAAATGTTTTCTGGATTGGATTTTTGGATTATTCGCAGATGTTGGTTTTGATACTCAATATCGCTATGAACCCAGTGAAGGGTTTTTGGGTATGCGCATACTGGTTAGGATATCCTTTGGGGCCGAACCACCGGCTGATATAGGTGGGGACCTTGCTAAGGAGGGAATCTTGGTCGTCTTGTCACGAGGCGTTATATGTGACCATGGTTAGATATTTGAGTATGAGATTGGTCAATGGAATGGACCATTGACATGTGATTTGAGATTTGTCGATGGATGGACCATCGATATGTGATTTGAGATTAATCAATGGACTTGACCATTGATTTTTGTTATGATTTTTATTGATTAACAGAATATTTCTGTGACATATGTTATTATTATATGTGCATAGTGAATGCTCGATCTGCTTAGAAGAGATATGTACTACTCACTGAGCTGTGGTTGCTCACCCCACTTTCCTTCCCAATCTTTTCAGGTTCTTCAGTCGTCGGCAAGTAGAACGAGAGCGCAAACGTCGGGGATGTTTGGGAGTTGGATTTTGGGTATGATCTGAAAAATGACTGTATATACGTGTGTTTTTAGTTGTCGAGTTTAGCTGAACAGTAAGATGTAAATATCTTTGAGGATTGTAGAAGTTCTGATGAAGGAACCAACTTCATGTTTAGTCAGATGTCTATATGTATACATAGTAGCATTACATATATTTGATAACAGGTTTATGTTGGTTTCTATTTGAGGTTGCGTCCTTTAGGTATAAGGACGGCCGTGTCATTTCCCATGTCACTGTAAGATTTGGGGTGTGACACAAGGTAGTAGGAACAAGTATCTCAAGTACTAGGAACATCACTTGAAATGATCCCCCAATGGTTAAAAAAAAAACACTCACTTAGAAAAGTACTTTCTAAAGACGCCTTCGCTCCTACAATTTAAGGAAATGACTTCATACAAGTGCATCAGGAGTTTAGGAAATTGTTTGGAATAATAAGAATCGAAGCCCTCAGGAACTAGCCCCTCGATCGCCTGGAGTTGCTGTGAAGTTGCTATGTGGTTGCTGTACCTATTCCGAATCCCTCGCAGCAAGTCTTTCACACTCGCAACACGGTAAGGCCTGTGGAGAATTAAGTTCTTCATAATAGCAGGATGCACTTTATTATGCCATCGACCACCAAAAATCTGTCCACGCCCACTCTCAATTGTTCTCGAAATATATGAATTGGGGGCTTCCAATTCTAGCCAATCGCTCACGTCTCGGAGAAATGACAATCTCGTCTCGGGATCCCAAAACGCGGGATGTTTAAGTAGTTCGGATGCTTTCGGCCTGCCGGTAATTAAAAGCAATTAAATATCGACGCAAAATACGAGCAGGGCTGAGGTAGTTTAAAAGCATCGTGCAATTCAGAGAGCACTCTTACCTCAATTTAGGAGCCGGGTTCAATAATGTCAAAACCAAGTCTTGAGTCTCACGTTCCAAACCATTTACATGAGGTTGATGAGGTTTCGCCTGACTTCCCGAGGTGACACAGAAATTGAAGACACGCCCAAGACTGTATATATCCCCTTCTCTTGTTGGGTGCGGCCTAGGATGAAGCATGTTCGTCTCTCGCCAGTCTGGGATTTCACAAGAAACATCAGAGATCAACAAATAAAGATGTCCTGATTACTATTGTAGAAGATCAAACTTACCATAATCACAATTTTCCCAGGTGGAATTCCCTCCTTGGAGGCTTTTGATGATTCCTATATCAGTCAATTTCTGATTACTATCGTAGAAGATCAAACTTACCATAATCACAATTTTCCCAAGTGGAATTCCCTCTTTGGAGGCTTTTGATGATTCCTATATCAGTCAATTTTGCCGATAACGTGTTACTCCCGGTAATCAGCACATTATCAGGCCTGATATCTCCATGAATAATATTCGACTCGTGCAAATGAGCCACTGCTAATGTCATGTCCCTGTATTATAAGTAGACATAATTAAAAAAAAAAAACCACCAACTAAATAGCATCTTGGCCACTCAGAAATCTTCAGAAACAAAATGTTATATTAAGTCGTAAAAATTACCTCATTAGCTTCAACAGCTGAGGTGACGGACGCCCAGGAGCCGTCCACAACTCAAAATTCCTCATTACCTGCCTAAGATGTTCCAATTTTTTTTTCGTATTTCACATTAGAGAAAGCAGGACGGTTCACATTTGCTGAAAATGCTCGAACTAGATCCGTTAGAGTGCCATCATAAAGATTTTGACAGATATATATGAAATCTTTGCTTTCTATCACGGCTTCGTACCATACGACATTTGGGTGCCAACAATCTAATAAACGGGCATATATCCCTTCGGCAACTTTACAGTGACCACGAACAAGCCTCTTTACCGCGACATGTCGATTGCCATAAGTCCCATGGAAAACTGTAGTCCCATGACTGCCAGTTCCTATGACTTTGTCTAATCTCAAATCAATATAATGATGGACAAAACGATGGCCAGAATGATTGGCGCTCGTTTGGACAGAACTAGGGGCGCTCATTTCCGCGATGTTATTCCTTGCCTTGGTTATCTCTTGACAAGCACCGCGTAGGATTTGAAGATCGTCATTCGATTTGGCGAGAATGGGCTGGCACCCGCCTAATTGGCTAGAGGTACCATAACACCTGCCAGAGATCAGTTGGTAGTGCACCTAGCGTAGACAATGTCAAGGTCAGCTGGGGTTATTCATTCCGATTCAGTGTATCGCATACTGATTTGGGAGAGCAAAACAACCCGATATAGGGCGAAAGGAACAAAACTCCACACGACATGCAACACAAGCGGTACGAGAAATAGTTTTGAGAGCGATGGTCGTGAATGTGGCATGAGCTACGCAGCACAGGCACACGCACGCACGCATCGAGGGGAGCAAAAGTCCATTGTAGTTAGTGGTGATGAACATATTGTTGATGGGGACGAGCTCCACGCGATCCCTATGGAGCGCGACTCGCGACTCTGGCCACCAAGCGGTTGATCCTGCCGAAACCTTAAGCATCAAAAGAAAAAGACAACCACGATCAACAAAGCGCGTAAATTCGATTCATGTCCAAATCTTCGTCCATGACCGTGACGACCTGTAAATTCGATTTCTATAAAGTACTTGAATTCAATAAAATGGATAAATATTAAATTTCAATCTGTGGAATATTTTAGATCGTAAGGACTGAAAAGATGATAATTGGACGAATTCTGAAGTTTCAGTCGGTTTAATTAGGTTTCGAAAATCTTAGTCGCTGCGAATTAAGATTTCAATCCTTGCGTTCGAACCTAATCCTGACCGAACCTCGCCTGTGAAATTATCAAAATCTTCATTTTTTCGGTGTTTCAAATTTCGTTCAATCCTAAAATATCAAAAGGCCGTTTTGCCTTTGCGTTTTATTCGCAAGAGACAAAATAAGTCAAGTGGGCCCCACCTCTAGTCTTGTCTGATCAACCTATCTCATCACTCTCTCTCACGATCTCTCTATTCTCTCTCTGCTCCCTCTTTTCTCACTTCTCTGGACGCCCCCAAGCCGAGCCTCCCTCCTCTTCCCTCGTCGGCTTGCCGAGCCACCTCCGACCACCGCCGCCTTCAGCCGCTGCTCGCCACCTTCGTCGACCCTCCGAAGCCATCGCCAGTCGTCGCGAGCCGTCGGAGCCACCGAGGAGACCTCCTGCCCTGCTTCGCCCTTCCCTGACCCGAATCCCCTTTCCTCCTCTCCTCGGGTTTTTGTGCGACGACAGCCCCGAACCACACAACCACCACCACCACCTCGCC
Source organism: Rhodomyrtus psidioides (assembly GCA_021437785.1). NCBI lineage: Eukaryota > Viridiplantae > Streptophyta > Magnoliopsida > Myrtales > Myrtaceae > Rhodomyrtus > Rhodomyrtus psidioides. The sequence goes on from JAILYB010000005.1 coordinate 8,930,619, forward strand.
ACTCCTGCGCCACCCTGTCGCCGCCGTCCCGACCGCCGTGCGCCGTTGGAGATCCCCAAAACAAACCCAACCCGAGCTTGCCATGTTTCTGTCTAGCTTCGGGTTTCCGTCGGCGAGCCACCTCCCGACCACTCTCGACCACCGTACCCCACCTCGCCGACCTCCCTTCGACCACCAGGCCCGGTTCGGACCGACGTCGACCTCCGCAGGGCGGCCGAACAGCCGCGAAGACCGACGAGCCTCCTCTGCCCTGTTCGGAGTTCCGAGGCTGTTCCGCCGCCTTGCACCGCCTTCCGCCGCTCTCTGATCATTCCCAACGACCACCCTCGACCCCTAATCGTCCCTCGAAGCTTCCGGAGGCCAGTCGCTGCCGGTTGAGCCACGAAACAGCCTGAACCGAGCTCCCCTGTTTCCGCCGAGCCCCTCCCCTGTTTTGGCCGAGCTACTGTCCAGCTCTGTTCGGCCGCCCTCCGCCGCCCGTCGCCGGTCCCGACGGTCGTCCTCAGCCCCTCGGTGAGTCCCCTAGCCCTTGCTGGCCTCGCCTCGCCTCGGCCCTTGAGACCGAGAAACACCTCGAAACAGTCCGGTTTCCCTGTTTCGCTTCTGGCCGCCTCGGTTTCAGCCGCTGGCCGCTGCTCTGGAGGTCCTGTCGCTGGCCACCTGTCCCGGCGACCTTGCCGCTTCCCGTGGTGTCCCTGATGTGTTAGGTCGAGTCGCCGCGCGATAAGCCGCGTTTTCGCCGTAAACCGCTACCGTCGCCGTTTGTTGTCGCCGGGATTCGTCGACGTCGCATCGTCGTTTTTTAGACCGCCCGAGCTAGCAAGATTTTGAGTTGACCCTAATCCTTGTTTAGGGCATTAATTGCGCCTAGGATTAGTTTGGATACCCGTCACGGTAGCTCAGTAGGTCAAGACTATCCGCTGTCCTGTTTTAGATGTGATTATCTTTTGATGAATTGTATTCCTGCTAATCTATCCCTGTTCGTTTATATGTTGTCTGAGAGTAAACTGTTTTCATATGCGTATATAGTTAATAGGTCGATAACGCGCCTGGGACATTATCTTTGTGACCTCGTGGCGATTTGGCAAGGATATCGCGGGCTCGAGAGTCGGGATGTGACAATGACATTCCTTCTCCATGTTGGCAACTATCGGGCGAGAGGAAACTGAAAAGGCCATGAAATCCACGGATTTCAAAACATTGTTGGTACCGTCAACTATGGCAACGGTAATCTCCGTCTCTGCTCTGCCTTTGCTTTTTTGTCCCTCTTTCTGTTATGTGTAAACTTGCTCCGAATTGTTGATAGGGTGCATCTTCTTTTCCGGAAATTACTAGAAATAGTGAGGAGCTTGTCGTCAAGATGGATTAAGAGTATAAATTCAGTGTGACCACTGATTCGAGAAAATTTCTAGCTCTCAAATATTTCATTTTGTTGTGAGTGAGATGTCTTACTGATCTAATTTCTCACCATGTCATAGATTGTCAGATTTATTGTGGGTATTGTTCCACACATCGGAGGTCTACTGATTGGCACTGGCGCTCCCTTAAGAGTCATAGAAGACTCTGCTTCTTTACTGGGGTAATTGCTCTTGCTTCGAGCTAATCTTCTGCAGCTAAAAACGCATGAAAAGCCCCAAACTTGTCGGTACAAATATCAAGTTCATGTTATGTTTAGCTGGTCGTGCGGTTTAATTCTGTGCTGCCATAACACAGAATGTAATTATGTATTTGTTTAACATCTCTGTATTGACTCTTACACACGCGACTACCATAAAAGTTCGAGTTTTTATCGGGTTTTCGCCCCATAATGATCCTGGACTATATTTGCTTGCAGATGTAACCAAGTCAGATTCGACTGTACTATTTCTCTTCTCGTACACCAGCGAACCATTGGTTACTGGATACTTCACTATTTGATAATTTCCTCTTCCTGTTAGCTTGGTGATTTTTTGGCGTGCGACAAGTGTAACCTTTAGGCTTTCGATTTCACGTATGGCGGTATGAGTAGCAGTTTGCAGAATATTCCTGTCACATCTTAAGTTGTTTAACCCCAAACCTTGATTTTGACCTTGATTTTTTTTAGTACTTTCAAGTGGTAACTTTATTAATCGGGACACCGAAAGATTTTCTTCAAAAGAGTGAATAAAGTAGTTCTGGTCCAAGTTTCTGGGGCAATTGATCGGTGGTTTAGTTGCTTATGGTTGCAAGTACTCTCATCTCTTCATCTCTTGCAGACACTTCCCTGATCCTGACACTACTATTACAGCCTACAGGGATGTAGCCACCCTGCTGTTACCTTGATTATGGGAGGAAATCTTCTCCGAGGTACGATGGCATAAAAAACTCAATTCGGATATCCCTTCTTTGGTCGTAAGCATCAGTAATCAAGAGCAAATGAAACAGAATTCCCTAGATTGGCACCTGACCCCGAAAATGGACACTTAAAAGTCCGAGTGTGGTTTCAGGATTGAGGGGTTCGGGCGTTCAGCTATTTCTGACTGCTGGAGTTGTAGTGGTTCGGCACATCTTACTTCCTATCGTCGGGATTGCCATCCTGAAAGGTGCGTTGTACTTTGGTCCGGTGCATGAAGATCCACTATATCTGTTTGTTCTCCTTCTACACTATGCCCTTCCTCCGGCAACGAACATAGGTATAGTCAGTTCGCAATTCTCAACAAGCAAATTGACCAATACTTTCCGTCACGATCAGGTGGATCGTTTACAGCATTGGATCAGTGATATAAACTTACTTTTTCGGCAGCCACGATGACCCAGTTGTTTGGAGCAAGGTGAGAGCGAGTGTTCTATTGTGATGCGGTGGACGCACGCCTTGGCTTCAGTTGCACTAACAGTTTGGTCAGCCATCTTCATGTGGATGCATTTTGCCTCATGTTTGAGATTGATTCAGCGACGAATTGGACAATAAGGCGCCCCTGCTTTTGTGCATCGACCACAACTCTCTCCATCATTCTTTTTCCTGGCGTCAATTGTGCATGGCCAAGTTATGTAGCTGGATATTTGGTCATTACGTGTTAGCAACACCATTGGGATGCAACGATATTTATTCAGCTTATCAACCTGAATTGGCATCTTGGTAGAAGCCTGCTTGCAGTGATATTGCTTGTGCATCTTGGTTTGATCCTTCTATTTAGGCACTGATGATATTCGTGGTTTGTTTGAATATTAGGATGGTATGGTATGGTAGGACCTTAGTTTTCTTATACATTAGTGCAAAAAGCTTGCAACCGAACCAAAGTTATGAAAAATTGGTGAATATGTGCTGCATATGCTACAAGCCGAGCTCATTGTGTTCGCTTCGCGTTTGATTTACATTCGTCCCGTGGATGTACCAGTCGGCAAGCAGTAAACAGTAGGTAGTAAACCTGTTCCGAGTGCCCCAAGGGAAGCTTCAGAGGAGGTAGCTCTTGGAGAAATCATTTGAGGCAACACTAACTTGTGTAATGCAAAGGGATGGATGACGTAGCCTGCCCGATGGAAAGCAAGACACCGTTGCCTCTGGAGCATAAGCACGGTTTGGAACAACATTGCACGTGGTTAGTTGCTCCTCCTGTTCTCCAATAGATTAACTGCTTTATCATTTAGGTTAATGGAAAACTTAGGGGTGGGTCAAAATTTTCGTGGCCCTTCAATTTCAGCGCAATACAATGCAGGGTGACCAGAAGAGGAAGGTTCAGAAACTATTTGCGTCACCTCGAATGCCCCGCTATGTTAGGGCCAACTGGAGATGTCAAGTGTCGGAAGGATCTTGAGAAGCAAAATCCGCAACTGTGTTGAAGTAGAACTGTAATCGATTGTGGAGGTTGTATACATAATGGAAGCCACAAAATAGAGAAAAGGAACAAGACTAACATCATTATATGCAGATCCACCCTCAATGGGACATGGGATGCTTGAATGTACATTGAATCCAACTGCCTTCTCTTAAGACTGAAACATATAAACAAGGTCTCCAGTAAATGAAAACGAATCGAAGTTATGTTCAAAGAATTTTCAGCTCAAGATCGGCGTGGCCGACCCGTGCCTTATGCCTTTCGAAGAGGTCTCTGAATGCTTCGATAAACTTGCCGTGCACCTCATTGACCTGCCAAATGGAATTTGAGATCATAAATAGCAGTACAAACCACATGGGAGGTGTCAACTTTTGTTAGCCCACGACATTAAGACACTTTAAGCATCCAAGTTTTGGATTGTTCAGGAGGAGTGCAGATCTCCATTTTTGTTGTGTAAATGTGAAGTCAGGTAAAGAAAAGCAGTAAAGCATATTCAGAAGACAAAAACCAACATGATTTACCTCTTCCATGGTGGGTTTGGAGGTCTTCTTAAACTCAATGGGTCTACCAACCACCACATGCATCGGATGTTGGAATGGTAAAGGAGATCTGTGAAGAGAAAACCAAGTAACGCACTACTGGATGTGTGGGAGCATTACAGTTGTACTATAGACGTGTGACTGGAAATCATCAACAATCCCACAATCTCATCTTCCTAATTCAGTAAAGAGAGTCATTGGAAATCATCAACATACCCAAAGATTCCCCAGAAAAAAACCGGTGCAAACTTAATTGCTCTAGAGAATTGCAGATACAACTTTCCACCAGGCTTCCACCACTTGTAGACATTTGACTGTAGCAAGACAAGGACAAAACAGCTATGTGAGCTTTAGTAAGTCAGTCAAACAAGCTGCATCAGACAACGAATTATAGTGGAGAAGAAAGGCGAAAACAGGAGTTACTTGACCGAAGCAGAAAACTGGAACCAGGGGGCAGCCCATCTCCATAGCTATCCGCACAAATCCTGTTCTTGATTTAATAAATGCAATCTACAAAAGGAAAAGATTGCACATGTTAGAATTTCTATTTGGACTATTATATACAGAGAAAAGGACGATAAATGAAACGTTGGCTGAATTCTGTTGTTTCATAGAGTACAGTCAAACTATTCTTATGTGTCGGTTCTGTCTATGCTGGAGAAGGAAGCTGCTTGTGCAATGAGGACTCAATAACCGTTTATAAGTTCCCAACACAGAAAGGAGAAAGTGGAAACATATAGTTGAAGTAGAGCTCACGGCTTACTGCATTTATGAATCCTCAATCCTAATCCATTTATCACTGTATAATCCCAGATCAAGCATCGATAATTACTCCATATTCTTGTTCAAAAATATTTTTGAACTGTCAAAATTGAGCAATGACTATGTTTAGGGTGCAGGAGGGGGTGCAACTAAGGTATCCATCAACTTCTCCAGAGACAATAGCTTTACCAAGCAAAACATATCCAGCATACCAGGCAGTGAACTAATGAATGCTATTTATCATGCCACAAAGTCAGTCATCTTTGATCCCACTAAAAACTGGCAAAAAAGGTGTAAATCCAGCGAAACATGTTGCCTGATAGAGTGAGCTGAATTGTGACAAGAAAAGATGGAGTTCAGAGAGTCAGACCTCAGAATGATGCTCCATGAGGAAGGTCTCTTGTACACCGCCAGGCACAATGATACAGCTGTAGCCAGCACCCAAGAGGGAAATGAAGTTTGTCTTAGTTGCCGGTGTGAGACCCAACCACGTCCATATATGTCTCAGAAATGGAGTGTGAAACACCTACGGATTTTTCCCCACTATGTGATTAGACAGGAAACAACGGCTCCATAACATGCATAAGGAGTGGAATGGCTAAGAGGAAAAAAATCTTACTGCACTACTAGCAAGGACTTTAATTTTTGGGAGAGGCATGAAACCAGTGAGATCAGCAAGCGCGACAACACCAATTGGAAGTACTGAATGTGGCTCATATCCAAAAACTGCATGCACATATATTTGAATAGTTAATTTGCGCATACGAGACAAAAAAACATCCCAAAGATTCTTAGGCTAACAAGAAGTCCAGAAGAAGAAAAAGTTGGGCAGAAGCAGCCTGCTCTTCACAGTTCATAGGCTAATCAGAAGCCCAGAAATACAAAAAAGTGCTCTTCAAATAATGTTTTATCGTATATTTCTAATGCAGATTAAATTGGACATAAACACTGATGAATAGGTCATGCTCTCACTTGCATCTCAATCAAGACAGAACAATTTGATCAAGAGAAATGCTATCACAACTAGGGATGCAAAGAGCACACAACAATCTGATCCCGTGGTATTCCATGCCGTCGCTTCATTGATTCATATGGAACTATCACAACTTAAACAACCATCCTCATCTTTCCCCAATTAGACGCATCATGGCCAAGGCCTTATCAGAAAAGCGACTGCAACGCTAGCAGAGTAAGTCCATCTGCCTACTTTACACAGCTACACTGACTAGCAACTATCCATTACTTCAAATTGACCTTGATTACCCTTAAATCTTCGGCATTGATACCATATTCATCAACCATTTCACCGAAACCTATTTTTATTAAATCAACTGGAAGAACAAGAAGAATGCGGGGGACTGACCATAGGCACTAGGATCAAAGGCTTCTATGTCCTCCACGTGCAGAGTAACAGGGAAATAACTGCAAGCATGTTTACATATGTACCTGAAGACCAAACCCACCATCCCCAAATCAAATCACATTCTACACAACTCAATACTAAATTACTCAGAAAATCAGTTCATCAGCTCTGAGAAACAAGATCAAAAGGAGAGAAAAAGGAGATAAGAACGTAGGAGTACCTCGACAACTTTCTGCCTAATCTGCTTCTATCATTAATCGGAAGGAACATAAATATCACGAGCAACCCAAAAACCCTGATCAGTAAAAAAACCGAACAGCTATTAACGATGCACAAGCAAGCTTTTGACCCCAAAAGGCAAAAACAAAATTAAGGAAAGAGCAAAGAGCAGAGAGAGCTCACGGAAGGGCTTTGGAGGGAGAAAGGTAGACGAAAGAGAAGAGGACCAGTAGGGCGACGAAGTGAATAGCACCCAACCAAATCCCTAAAGCCACCATAGTGTGCCATATATTGGACGACGGAAACTCCTCTCTTCCATTGAACATTCTCAGCTTCTTCAGATGATCTTCATCAACCTTGCTCCCCTCACCCATCCCTCCCGAAATGAACCAAAACCCACCAAAAAAGTAAAAAAAAAAATTCCGCTTTTCTATTACCTGCAACTGCGAGGAATCAATCTGCTACTGGGGATTCGCAGAATTTCAACCCAGAAAGAAAAAAGGTCCCAAGAAAGAGATCTTTCTGCTTTTCCACGAGAAAGGGAAAATCATGATTTGCCCCACCACCATCGCCAGCATCCTTTTCTTGAGAACGCCTTTGGTATTTTGGGATTTCTCACCTCCGCACTCTACTGGAAGTCTCTCACGTGGTCACGGCTACAGAGATTGCAGGTGACAGGTTGCTGAAAACAACTAAAGAATGAATTGTTTTCAGTGGGGATAATGAAATTTTTCTCCTTCTTGGGTCGAAGGGATGATAGTTGATAACTGGGTAAAAGCGAAGGACCCGGTAATCGCAAGTGGCTTGCGCCTCTGAGTTTGAGTCTGCGACTCAACTGGGCAGCATAAAAAATGGAAGCTTCGGCGGTGTTCGTCCAACGTTCTGGTCAGCGAAGGGGACGCGTGCCTGCGATGATGTTGTTGGTGGTTGACGTGTGTGGTTCGAGACTTCTTTTTTCTTTTTTTCTTTTCGAGATATGTTTATTAATAATGTCATAAAAATATAATTGAATTCTAAAATTTACAAAAACTACGATCGCGTCCTAAAAATTATCAAATTAATACAATCGACTCCTTTCCTTAGCTTCATCCAATTTGGCTAACGAAAATGCTGACGTGATATTTTTAAATATTTTCTTTTTCCTAGATGAGGTGGATTAAAATGATTTCTCTTAAATCCAAATCGAATTTTAAATTTAATTTTTATTTAAATTAATGTGTAAAATAAGGAAATTTTTTAATTAAAAAAAAACCCACTTAGATGCAGCAACGCCGCCGGCCCACCACTACTGGGAAGTGCTGGCGATGGAGGGGAAGTGGCCAGGGCCCAACGACCCTCGCCGATAGCAGGTGAGTGCCGCTAGTGGCAGCAAGGCTGTTCAGATCTGTAATCCACAGTCGGGTCGTGCAATCAACTTATGGTGAAGATTGACAGGAGGAAAACAAATGATTCCCATCAATTTCTATTGTTCTCACAAAATGGTTCCCCATAGAAATAAAAACACCTGGGAAAGATGCGATCATGTGTGGCGAGATCGTCTAGAATTGCTACAAGATCTAAACAGCCCAGTCGCCACTGGCGACCATCACCTGCGGTCAGCAAGGGTCGCCGGGCCCCCGCAACCACTTTCCCACCATTGTCAACCCTTCTTGACCATGGTGGGGCAACGGTGGCCACTGTTCTACTTTTAGGTGGGTTTTTTCAACCTTATTTTTAAAATTATTTTAAATAAATATTAAATTAAAATTAGATTTGGATCAAAACGATATTGTTTTAGTCACTTCATCACCACGTAGGAAAGAGAAAATATTTAAAAAAATTCATGTCGGGATTTTTCGTTAACCAAATTTGACGTAATTAACGGAAGGACTCTATTGTATTTTGACAAGTTTTAGAACTCAATTACACTTTCATGGCAAGTTTTAGGCCTTATAGTGAACATATCCCTTTTATTTTTAAAAAGAGCTTTCATCAATTACCAACCAATATCGATATAATATCTTAGAGAAAATATCCAAAATCCCTCCACGACTTTAGAGATAATACACATTTTTCACCTCAAACTTAACTTTTATTTTGTTTCGGTCATTAATCTGTTGTTTATTTTTCCCGTTAGCATGCGCAATTCGCACGAGACTATATAGAAATAATAGAAAAAAAATATCAATAGCAATATAGAATTCTAAAATTCGATAAATATAACCACTTTTGTAGAAAATTAGATATTTTAGAAAGCAATAAACATGAATTGATTAGTCTAATTTCATTTTTAGAATTTTTTTCATTGAGGTAAGAATGAATAAGAAAATATAAGGTGATCTTTCAAGGTATTTTTCTATTGAGAAATCACTTTTTCAGTTACCTTTTAAAAATACATAATTTTTTTAGTTACCTTTTAAAATACATTTTTTTCAATACATATTTAGTATCCAGGTTCCGTAATTTCATCTTTCATTATTAAGGCATCTTCCATTTTTGCTTAATCATGTTTCTCTTTCTTAAGATATCTGGTTTAGTTCTATTAATATATTCAGCAAATATTAACAAGTTTCTTGCTGGTGTAGTGGTTATTTAGTTTTTATAGTTAGTAATATGTTGTTAGTTCATTAAATTTTCTCCCTTTTTCCAATAATTTTTCATTATCGTATGCCATTTAAGGTTACATGAGAGATTTCTGCAAAACAAAACAAAAAAACAAAACAAAACAAAACAAAGAGAACTGAGAATAATGAAAAAAAAAAAGTTATGTGTTTTGCACGTGCTAACGGTAAAAATAAAGGAAGGCCAATGAATACAACAAAATGAAAGTTCAAGGAATAATGTGTAACAAGTGAAAGTTTAAGGACAACCGTGTACTAACCCCAAAATATAGAGCGATCTTATGTAAATTTAAAATTTATAAGGGCTTCTTTACTAGAGAGTGCAAGCCATCAAATAAGAAAAATTTAGTACATCGTGTGCTCGATTTGGCGGGAACACGATGGTTGGAATCGTGATAAATCGCCGAGACTTATGGAATGTTATTTAGCTATCACAAAATTACAATTCCCAGTGCAATAATAATGGTTCTAGTACTTTAAAAAAAAATCATTGCAAAGCATGTTTATAGTTTTTGAAATGGAGAGAATGTAGTCTCTATTTCTAAAGTAAATACCAGATCTTTAACCGGAGATCTGTACCTCTTCCATGGTGGGTTGAGAGGTTATCTCAAAACTGAATTGGCCTGCCGACCACCACATGCATAGGATTTTGGAAGGGTAAAACCATGTAAAACACTACCGGATGTGTCGGGGCCATTAAGGTTCTACTGAGGACGCGTTAACTTCGTCGAAAATCACAAAATAATAATAATAATAATAATAATAATAATAATAATAATAATAATAATTCCCCACATTCCCATCATCTTAATTCAGCAAAGAGAATCATACATGCCCAAAGAATATATTGAAGGCGCAGCAGTGGGATGCGAGTGCGACTTGTGCTTGTTTGAAGGAAAATGGTTTTCAAGAATTCATTTTCTGGAAAGTGATTTTTTGAAAACCACTTTGTCGGAAAACGATTTGTTTTCCTTTATTTGGTAATATGTTACCGAAAATATTTTTCGATATTTGGTTCTCATTTGGAAAGCGATTTCAATCTCATCAAAGGGACTGTTCTTGATACTAAGGAGAGGCAGATGGTCGAAAGAGCCGACGTGAACTGACCAGGCCAGGCCCCGATGTCGATCCCGGCCCCGGTCCCGGTCCCGATCCCCGATCCCTAGCCCCAATCCCAGGCCCCAGTCCCGACACCGGCCCTGGTCCCCAGTCTCGGATCCCGGCCCCGGCCCCGGCCCCGATCGGTCCCGGTCCTCGCCTTGCCCCTGTACCGATCCTCGGCCCCCGGCCCCAGTCCCGGCACCGGCCCCGGCCCTGGGTCCCCGGCCCCGGTCTCGGCCCAGCACGATCCTGGTCCCTAGCCTCGGATCCCGGCCCTGACCGGTCCCGGTCCTCGCCTTGCCCCTATCCCGATCCTCGGCCCCCAGCCCCGGCCTCGGCCCCCAGCCCCGGCCTCGGCCCGCCCCCAGCCTCTGCCCCGATCCCAATCCCCGGCTCTCGACCCCGGTCTCGGTCCCTATTCCGATCCCAGGCCCCCGTCCTCAGTCCCCGGTCTTTGGCCTCGGCCCGATCCCGGCCCTGATCCCCGGTCGTGTCCCGCCCGGCCCCGGTTCCCGGCGCCGGCCCCCGGTCCCAGTCCAGCCCGACCCAGGGCCCCGGTCCTCGGTTCCTCGCCCTGCCCCTCGGCCCCGGTCCCGGTCCGGCCTGACCCAGGGCCCCTGTCCTCGGTTCCCAGCCTTGGTCCCGATCCCCGGCCCCAGTCCCCACCCGGCCCGCCCCGGTCCTCGGTTCCTGGCTCCGCCCCCCAGCCCCGGCCCTGGTCCCGGTCCGGCCTGACCCAGGGCCCCTGTCTTCGGTTCCCGGCCTCGGTCCTGATCCCCGGCCCCAGTCCCCGCCCGGCCCCGGTCACCGGCCCCCGTCCAGATCCCCGACCCCGGTCCCTGTCCCAACCCTGATCCTTGGTCACCAGCCTCGGTCCCGGACCCCATCCCCTGCCCCTTCCCCAGCCCTGGTCGCGATCGCCAACCCCGACCTCGGTCCTCGGCCCCGATCACCGACCCCAACCCCGGCCTTGGCCCTGCTCTTGGTCCCCGGTTCCGATCACCGGCCCCGGCCTGGGTCGCCACCCTTGTCCTCTGGATCGGTCCCCGAGATCGGCCTCAGTCTCGTTTTCAAAGAAAGTAAGAGACTCAAATTTGGGAAAGTGTTTTCACCTTTTTATTTTGGGGAATTCACTTTCCTATTTTAATGAATAAAATCTTTATTGACTGGAAAGTGCTTTCCGTTGACCAAATCATTTTTCGCGAACCAAACAGACGAAAGTCCATAATACACTTTCCTTGAAAATACTTTCCCCAAAACAAACGCACCCTAAGGTATCCTTCAACTTCTCCAGAAGGAAGGAACGACATACAAGGCATGAATCTAATGAATACCATTCATCATGCCACGAAGTCAATTATCCTAGATCTTGTTGAAAATTGGCTCAGTCATTGTCCCTGCAAATTCCACAAGACTCTCAGCAAGTTCCTTGAGAAAATAAGCAGCATGAAAATTCCTAGTGAACTAGCCTTACTTTGGTCGAATCACACTAACACTCATATGTTCAGCTCTCCATCTGTATGTTTCCAAATAAAGATTCGTTCTAAATACCCGTTTCACGATCAGGATTTAGTCTATGTTGCTCGATCAAAATATATAGTAGTGCGATGACTGGCCGAGACATGTTTCAACTTCGGAAAGTTGGTCAAAGGTACAAGAAATATGCATGGCTTCACATGTCGAATCAAATGCCCACTCGGGATGAACCTAATAAAGTTGACTTAAAGATGACCTTTTTATCTAACTACCTTTTATTGCTTTTTTTTTTCCTTTTCCTTTCTCTTTGGAGAAGTAAATTAGCTATACATCAACATCAACAACACATTTATTTCAAACTAGTTGGGGTCGGTAGTCGATGAACCCCAAAGATTCATAAAATAAAAGTAGGACCGATCGAAGAAAATAGATAAATATGTAAAAATAAATAAATAAATATAAAAATATAGAAATATATATATATAATAAATAAAAATAGGAAATGACTAAAAAGAACAGTCAAGAACATGAGAATTCTGCCCCTCCATAATACTGATAGTCTTCCTCCACTCCATCCTAAGACAAACTGTATGCCAATATATTTATCATTCCATTAAATCTTGTTTTACTACTTTCCCCCATGTAAGCTTCGACCGACCTCTTCATTTCTTCGTGTTATTCTCTCGATAACAAACTTCTATTCTTACCGAGCATCGAGGAGCCTTCAAAGAATATGTTCAAACCATCTCAATCTAAATTCCATGATCTAGTCTGCCACCGATTCTATTCCAACTTTTCGTCGAATATCTTCATTCATTATCTTATCCATCCTTGTATGACCACACATCCACCTTGGCATTCTCATTTTCGCTACTCCCGTTTTATGCCCATGTTGCCTCTGTACTGGCCAACATTCAGCTCCGTATAGCATGGCAGGTGTTGCACGGAACAAGCGATCGAACAATAAAATAGACAGGACGAGCAAAGTATATCGAACACCAGATGTACGTGGTTCGGTCGTAAAGACCTACGTCCACGGGGAGAGCAACAACGAATTCCACTATAGAACGAGCGATACACGGAGATTACAAATCACACTCGAGTTACATAAACATTCTCAGTATTTCCCAGCCCCAATTACATCCAAGAATATACACAATGTTTAGCCTACAATTCCTAGCGAAATAATATCTCAATCTCGCAAAGGAATTAAAACACGAATCTAACCTCAAGATTTAATTGGCTTTGACACTTGAACTCTTGATGTAATTCCACAAACGAACGAAGACCCAATGTCAAGCACTCGCTCGTAAAACGGCGCTTCAAGACCCACGTCCAAGCACTCACATATGCGGCGCTTTAATTAATCTTCATGTCTTCGCTTCCTCTGAACGTACGAAGTAAACCCTCTCTATTTTTCGGATCAACCGCCGGCCCTCAACGAAGTCGCCCCGTCCTCTTTATATATACAAACAAGAGAAGAAACGCACAAGATATCTTCGAGATTCTGCCAAAGGAAAACATGCAGATGCCGACCCTACTACTGAATTCTTTTATGATTCGGTCAAAGAGTTGCTTTCCCCCCTTTTTTTTTCTTTGGCTTCAAGTCTTCTCATTGTCAGGAGTGGGTGCGCTTCTTTTTCTTCTTCCCTTTATTGTCCAAGTCAAACTTCAACTTGAAAAAGGAATCTGTGACTTTCTCTTTGGATTTTGCTTTGGCTGATATAAATAACAGAAGGATATCTTTGAGATTTATAATTAACTTTCCAAATCAAGAGATACTTTCGAAAATTCACAATTTTCTTTCGGGCTTAAACTCGAGACATATTTTAACAATCTCCACATTGGCTCGACGTTTGAGCTAAGTCACAATCGCTTCGCTAAAATCTGAACTTTATCTACTGTTACTCTTTCGCAGCCCCAATGGGCTCAACCGCCACAGACTTCATCCAAGTCCAAGCCGCGCTTGAACTTCGCCGCTACCATAGATCTCATCAGAATACCAACTAAACATGCACCTTTAACTGCTCCACAAGGACTATCTAACACAAGCTCCTCAACCACAGATAAAGCAAAACCACCATTGCATCCATATCTATTAGGAGATCGATCACGTACCTTGTCAATATCAGTAGTTACATCAACTGTTGGCTCTATAGGCTCCACCTCGCTATAAGTACCATCTGTGTCGATTACTTCGCTAGCACCTGCTACCTCAGGAGTTTCTGATTGCAACTCCACCTCAAGCTGAACACCGTCCAGATCCGTATTAACACTGCCATAATCACTCCTAGCCAGAAGTATTGGAGACTCGTCAAAGGTAACTTCCCTGCTGCAAACAAGTGAATCTATATCCGGGCACCACAACTAATCGCCACACTCACCTTGTGCATAGCCATGGAATATGCACATCGCCCTCACATCGAGCTTACCATCACTAACTCGATAATAACACGGGCAACTAAACATTCTAAAAATAGAATCATCAGCAACATTACCTGACTACACTTCTTTGGGAGTCTGATATCCAATCGTAGTCGATGGGGATCTCTTCACCAAGTAGCTCGCCATACTAAGCGCATCCGCTGGAATTCTCCCAGCCATACCAACACTATAGATCTTTTTACGAGCCGTCTCTAGTAATGCTCTGCTCATCAATTCTGCAAACTGTTGTGGTTTACTAGCATTTGTGCGGTGTTTCACTATGCTCTTTTTCATGCAGAATTTATTTGCCAACTTCGAGCAGGACTCCATGCTGCCGTCAGTTCGCACATGCTTGATCAACTTACCAGTCTCCGTTCCGATCAAAACTCTCGATCGTGTATTCCTAACAATAGCATCAAACTTGTGCATCGACACAACCACCTAGGCCTTCCTCGAGTAGCCATTAGACTCTCGAACAGATGTCGACGTATCAAGAGCGAAACTTATCAATGTCTCACCTTGAAGTTCATACAGGTCGACATGTTTGATTCCTTTCATTATCACCAAGGCACCTCGAACAATCTTCAGAACTCCACCTCGTGAAGAATACCTGCATCCAGCTGAACCTAGAGCACCCAAGGAAATTAAGTTCTTTTTCAATTTTGGAATGTGCCGTACTTCAGTCAATGTTCTCACAATACCATCATGCATTCTGATTTTAACATCACCAATACCCACAACATCGCATTCAACGTTGTTTTCCAACTGCACTTTACTACTATCCATGCATTGATAAGAAGTAAACCAGTTCCTGTTTGGTGTAGCATGAAAAGAACAACCAGAATCCACAATCCATCCGTCAAACGACGAATTCTTAGTGACAGACAAGATACAATCGACACCATCAGAATTTTCAGCTACAGCTGCAACATCATCCACAGATTCAACTCTAATTCCTTTAACCCTTTCGTTTTTTTAACTTAAAACAATTTCTTCTAAGATGCCCCCTCTTGCCATAGTTCCAACAGACATCACCGCTAGTTCTAGACTGATTATGTCTATTCATATTCATACTACTTCTGCTAACACGAGTACTAGCTCTTCCTCTTTCACCTACTAAAGCAGTAGATATAGATTCGCCAGATTCTCTTCTACGGATATCTTCACTGAGAATTAAATCTCGAATCCCATCAAACGTCAAACTAGTTAACCTAGAAGAATTACTAACAGTAGTAACAGTAGTATTCCAACTATCAGGCAATGAGGATAATAGAATCAAAGCACGTACCTCGTCTTCAAAGTCAATCCAACTGAACTCAATTGACTAACTATTACATTGAATTCATTGATATGATTAGTAACTGACATACCTTCGCTCCTCTTCAAGTTAAACAGACGTCGCATCAAATATACCTTATTGATCGTAGAGGGCTTCTCGTACATGTCCGACAGGGCTTTCATCAAACCCGCAGTGGTCTTCTCCTTGACAATATTAAGCGCGACGTTACAAGCCAACGTCAGCCGAATAACACTCATCGCTCGTCTATCCAGCAATTCCCAATCGAGTTGCTTCATCGTTTCTGGTTTCTTCCCAGACAGGGGCTCGTGCAGCTTCATCTGATATAAATAATCTTCTATCTGCATCTTTCAGAAATCAAAGTCCTTCCTCTCAAATCTGTCGATTTTCACTTTAGCTTCCTCTATCGCCATCGATTCACTTCAACTCAAGCAAGCCTAGCTCTGATACCAATTGTTGCGCGGAACAAGCGATCGAACAATAAAATAGACAGAACGAGCAAAGTATATCGAACACCAGATGTACGTGGTTCGGTCGTAAAGACCTACGACCACGGGGAGAGCAGCAACGAATTTCACTATAGAACGAGCGACACACAGAGATTACAAATCACACTCGAGTTACACAAATACTCTCAGTGTTTCCCAGCCCCAATTACATCCAAGAACATACACAGTATTTAGCCCACAATTCACAGCCAAATAATATATCAATCTCGCAAAGGAATTAAAACACAAATTTAACCTCAAGATTTAATTGGCTTTGACACTTAAACTCTTGATGTAATTCCGCGAACGAACGAAGACCCAATGTCAAGCACTCGCTCGTAAAATGGCGCTTCAAGACCCACGTTCAAGCACTCACATATGCGGCGCTTCAATTAATCTTCACGTCTTCGCTTCCTCTGAACGTACGAAGTAAACCCTCTCTATTTTTCGGATCAATCGCCGGCCCTCAACGAAGTCGCCCCGTCCTCTTTATATATACAAACAAGAGAAGAAACGCACAAGATATCTTTAAGATTCTGCCAAAGGAAAACATGCGGATGCCGACCCCACTACTGAATTCTTTTATGATTCGGTCAAAGAGTCGCTTTCCCTTTTTTTTTTCTTTGGCTTCAAGTCTTCTCATTGTCAGGAGTGGGTGCGCTTCTATTTCTTCTTCCCTTTATTGTCCAAGTCAAACTTCAACTTGAAAAAGGAATCTGTGACTTTCTCTTTGGATTTTGCTTTGGCTGATTTAAATAACAGAAAGATAATATCTTTGAGATTTATACTTAACTTTCCAAATCAAGAGATACTCTCGAAAATTCATAATTTTCCTTCGGGCTTAAACTCGAGACATATTTTAACAGCATGTTTTACTGCTGTTCTATAAAATTTTCCTTTTAACATAAGAGGGATTTTGCGATCACACAAAAATCCTGATGCACTACGTCATTTCATCCAACCTGCTCTGATTCTATAGTTTACATCCTCATCAATTTCTCCCTCCTTTTGCACTATTGATCCAAAATATCTAAAAGTATCTTTCTTGGGTACCTCATGTCTGAGCATATTAACGATTTCTTGATCTCATTTTTCTACCGTGTCGACCTCACACTTCAAGTATTCGATCTTACTTCGACTTAACTTAAATCCTTTAGCCTCCAATATGCTTCTCCATAATTTTAATTTGGCGCTAATCTCAGTCCTGGTCTCATCAATAAGTATAATATCGTCTGTAAATAGCATACACCACAGCACCTCATTTTGGATATCTTTTGTTAGCTCATCCATAACTAAAGTAAAGATAGGGATTCAAAGCAGAACTTTGGTGTAAGCTTACTGTGATTGGAAAATAACTTGATGTGTCATTACAAGCCTTCACAAGAGTAGTAACACCATCATACATATTCTTAATTGGCTCTATATACTTTGAATGTACTTTTTTATTCTCAAGGACCCACCACAGAACCTTTTTTGGAACCCTATCATATGCATTCTCGAGATCAATAAACACCACATGGATGTCCTTCTTCTTTTCTCGATATCTCTCTATCAATTGACATATCAAGAAAATAGCCTCCATAATAGATATTCTTGGCATAAATCCAAATTGATTGACAGAAACTCTAGTCTCTATTCTCAAACGATGTTCAATAACTCTCTCTCGTAACTTCAATGTATGGCTCATAAGCTTAATGTCTCTATAGTTGGAGCAATTCTGGATATCCCACTTGTTCTTGTAGATATGCACAAGTATACTTGTCCTTCATTCATCAGGCATCTTATTAGTATGAAGGATCTTGTTAAAAATGCTAGTCAACCAACTTATTGCTATATCCCCTAAGCATCTCCACACTTCAATAG
Source organism: Rhodomyrtus psidioides (assembly GCA_021437785.1). NCBI lineage: Eukaryota > Viridiplantae > Streptophyta > Magnoliopsida > Myrtales > Myrtaceae > Rhodomyrtus > Rhodomyrtus psidioides. The sequence goes on from JAILYB010000005.1 coordinate 8,948,542, forward strand.
AGACACCATCGGGTCCCAAGGCTTTACTTGTTTTCATCTTCCTTGGTGCCTCTTTAACTTCCCTCGCTTTAACTCTACGCACAAACCTTCTATTTAAATCATCAGAAGCATCTTCCAAATCCACCTCACTTCTATCGCTCTCTCCATTAAAAAGATTATTAAAATAGCTCATCCACCTTCCCTTAACTTCTTCATATCTTACCAAAAGTGTTTGATTTTCATTCTTGATACATCTAACCTGTCAGGTCTTTACTTTTCTTGTCCTTTGACTTTGCAAGTCTATAGATACATTTTTCTCCTTTTTTTCCCCCAAGTTTTTTTGTACATATTGGTGAAAACCTTGCGTCTGGCCTCTCGCACAGCTTTCTTGGCACTTTTTCTCGCCAATCTAAACTTTTGTAAATTCTGTTCATTAGGACATTTATGTAAACATCTGAAACAATTTTTCTTCTGTCTAATTGCCACATGCACCTCTTCATTCCACCACTGGGTTTCCTTTGTTTGATGCATGTTCCCTCTACTTTCCCCTAACACCCATTTTGCCAATCTCTGGATGTAGTTAGACATCTCTTTCCACATCATATTTACTTCGCCCTTCAATTGCCATGGTCGTTCATGTAGCATTCTTGCCTTGGATTCTGTTTGTTTCTCCTCATGTAACTTCCACCATCTTACTCTGGGGTGCTGAGCATTTCTCTGCATTTTCTGCATTTTGTTATACCAAACCTCCAAGATCACCAAATTAGCTATACTTACCAATATTCGTGGCTGGTGGGAGTGTGAAATGAACCATCAAGACATAGTGGTACAAATAGGACTGATGCCAGAAAGCCAAGTTTGCTGGCAGCCTTCATGACTCCGACTCCATTCACTAGTGCCCATGGTCTGATTCTCGAGAAGGGTAAACTTCTTCATGCACAAAAATCTATCAACAAACTCCAAAATTTCTGTTCGAGAGAAAATGGAGGGTCAAGAAAGTCTTGTGAGGTTGCCTCCCAAGATAAGTGTGATACAAAGATTAGTCTCGTCCTTGCTTCACAGCATTTCAATTCATAAGGTTAAGTGAGGCTACCTTTTATAGTGAGGCTACCTTTTATTCTTATTTTCCTCCTCAGAGAAAATGGAGGGTCAAGAAAGTCTTGCATTGAATTGTTGACACATGATTTTTGACCAAGTCTTTTTCAGTTTTATTTTTGAAAAATCACAAAAAATCATAAAAAGTCAAAAAATTACAAAATCAACTTTGGTGGCCTTGGCCAAGCCTAAGGAACCATTCTTGACCAAAAAATAATTTTTCATATTTTTCACATTTTTTAGCATTTTTAGAAAATAGGAAAATATTAGAAAAATCAACAAAAATAGAATTTGAGGTCACAAAAATATAGGAAAATAGTCGATATTTTTCTTTTAAATCTCTTGTCATTTTGACCTCATCAAGAGTCAAAATTCAAGTTTAATTTTGTGTGTTTCTTTGTAACGCACAGGGTTAAATTTGTCAAAAAAATACGTTTTGAGTCTTTCTATTTGCAATACTTTGCATTTTAAGAGTCTTGACATTCGACTTGATTGCCCCACATTCCAATTTGGTTCAATTGTGTACCGATTTAATCAATTTTGGCTTTAGGGACCTAATTGCACAAAATTCTTTCCATTTTGGTCCCTAAAGTACCAAATCCAAAATTAAAATTTTCTGAGGGACACCCATAGAACCCCAATGCTTCCTCCCTATAGTATTCAACCCCCTAAATCTAATGGTGGGCTCAATTGAGGCCAATTCGTCCCTTAAGAGCATCAATTTGGCAAAAATCAAATTCGGATCCTACTCTACATTTGGGGTTTTCAATCAATTCAAAAGGAATTTGTCACGAAAATCACATTTCTAGGTGGAGTCTGTGCCATAGAGTCTAATTTTGATGTCAATTTTGTGATATTGGTACATCTGGACATCCAATTTGAACAGAAAATTTAGAACCGGGTCAACTGGGTCGGGTTGACCGACCCAGTCAACCCGATTGACCAGACCAAGAAGAAACAGAACGCTACGTTCTGCTTCTTCGCGCACCAAGAACAAAAAAACAAAAAAAGGGAGGCGCACGAACAGAAGGCAAAAAAGAAAAACAGAACAAAGAAGAAGAGAAATCAGTTGGAGAAGAGGTTGGTTAAAAAAGGTGGGTTCGCCAACGGATGCAAAGGAAGGAGGAGAACGGGCGCAGAGAAAAGAACGGAACAAGAAGCGAGAGGGGGAGCAGTTTTTCTTGGCGCGAGGGCAGAGAAAGAGAGAGACACAGAGAGAGAGAGAGACAGAGACGAGAGAGAGTTCGCAAACGGAGAGCGAGAACGAGAGCGAGAGACAGAGAGAGAGAGAGAGAGCTCGGGACGGCCGTAACCGTCGCCATAGGAGGAAGAACCCGTGAGCTCCGAAGGCTCAACCACGGTGAGCGGCGCAAAACCGAAGCCTCGGATACGTCCTCCGAGCTTCGTGACATCCCCAAGAACGTCCGGAATCAAGTGGAGCTTCGTTTCATCACAGAATCAGGTGAGAAACATCTTCGAGCTTAGCCTCGGCCTCCAATGGCGACTTGTGATTTTGTCGATCATTCTGTGTGTTTTCGGTCTTGATTTGTTCCTTGAACTCTGCTGATCTCCGTTGCACTTCATTTTCGCTTGTTTGACGCCTGAAACCATCGAGTCCACCCTCGACCTTGACCAACCGGCCGTGAATGCTATAACTCGTCCTAGGTTGAACCGAGCCCTCGCGATGGCCAGGTAAGTCTCCTCAACCCTCGGTGATGCTCCCTGATTGGTTTGTTTAGCTAGGCAACGTTAGGAATGGCTAGGGTGAGTAGCCGCCGGAGCCTAACTTCGGTCGGAGATGATATGTATATGAAATGTGATTCTGCTATGTCGAGGCTACTATATGTTATAGAAGGGATCAAAACGATTCGAATGGCGTTGGTTTCGCGAGTTTCGGTGGTCTGTGCGCGGAGAAAAGGGCTTCCGACGAGGCGCCGGCGAAACAGAGCCGGCGCCGATCGTCTTCCTCGGCGAGTCCGTTGACTGGTCAACGAAAGTTGACCAGTCAACGCTGACGTGTCGCTGACGTGGCGCCCACGTGGCAGCCACGTCAGCCTCGGTTGTTATAACCGAATAATAAGAGACGATCGGACGGTGGATAGGTAGCCACGTGTCGCGATCTCGTTTTTTTGAAAACAAAAATGATTTTCGAAAATAGAAAAATGCTGTGGATCGAACGGTCAAGATTTAATCTTGCCTTTCAATCGTGACCGTTTGCTGCTTACCTTAGATCAGACCGTTCGTCAGGCGACACGTGGCGCGATCAGGGCCCTTGGTTCAATTTGGGCGGGAATTGAAAATTCGAGCGGGAATGGCCAAAGTGACGTCGTTTTGGGCGCGGGTCGCGCGGGCCCAGATCCGGGCCGGGTCAGTCGCCCGCGGGTCGTGGGCCGGGTCACCCGACCCGGCCCGAATAACATTTTTTTAAATAAAAAATCAGAAAATGATTTTTAAAAAAATAAAAAAAATCGGAAAAATTTCAGAAAATCCAAAAAATGCTAGAAATTTCCAGGAAATTCCAAAAAAAATGTAGAAAAATTGTGGAAAAATCCTAAACACTCCAGAAATCCCCAAAAATCGAGGATTGACCACAGACAACTGGTCAACCCTATTTTTGGGGTTTCTTATCCGTTCTTTCGAGACTCGACGACATTACCCTTTAGGGGTAAGTCGCATCTGCTGTGTATGCAAGATAAAACCGATAATGCCAAGGTAAGAATTAGGGTCGGGTAGGCGACCAATTCTTAGGTTTGGGTTTTCGAGTCCCGCCTCTTTTCTCAAAAATGACGATTTTGCCCTTTAATGGGAAAATCGTCTTTCTTGTCTCAATCGAGTTTTGAAAATTGCTTGAAGTTAGGGTTTGGGTCAGGTGAATGATCAACCCTAATATTTGAGATTTTCAGTTCTCAACTTTATCCAAAATGACGATTTTACCCTTCTAAGGGTAAAATCCCTTTAAATTCCAGAAAAATTCTGAAAAATCCCGAAAAATAGGAAATGGATTGGATTGATGGCCAATCCTATTTCCCCGCCCTTTGACTTCCCAATTCGTCTAAAATGACAGATTTACCCTTTTAAGGGTAAATTTTCCCGAATTATTCAAAATTACGATTCTGCCCCTCATTGGCGAATCATGTCCAAATCACTCCTAAGCCTTGATTGATATTTCTCTAGGCTAATAGGGCCTCATTAGGGATACCATGCTGATTTCATGTGCTTTATCCGCATGCACTGGATCCTTGATTTGCGCACTTATTTCTATTGGTTGTGAGTGATAGGATAGTATTTCCCATCTGCATGAACTCCTAGATTTAGGATCTGTACCCCACTCATCTGTATGAAATCTTAGGATCAGATAAACCATTCAGCTTAGGTACCGAAAGGGCGTCAACTCTGACAGTTGGCGTAACTAAGTCCCCGAACCCACTTCTCTGGTTTCCGCAGAATCGAATAGACTACTCCCAACTATTCGATAGGGTTTCCGATCGTACCCTCCACGAAACGATTGGTGGCGACTCCTTGGCATGTACACTCATCACATGTCACTAGACCACACTGAAGGTCGACCACGTATATCCAGCAGTTGCGACTTGGGTAATGGACCTTGGGAGAGGCCCGCGTCCGATCAAGCCAGCGATCGTGCGGCCCATTAGCCCCCCGCCTCGGGAGGGTCGTGACAGACTGGCGACTCCGCTGGGGACTTTTCTAAACCAGAATCTCTGGTTACGAATTCCAGAGGACTTGAGCCGATTAAAAAGTTGTTTGGTTTATCTAACCTTATTTTCTGCAGATGCTCTCGAAGGTGAGGTACGTACACTAACCATTGTGTTAGATGTTTTTGCAGATTGGAGAAATAAGGGGTGGAGTGATTGTTGACATTTTTCCTGCAGGTTGGAGTTGGGAATGTATGTTTATTTTTATGCACATACTGAAGCGGTGTTTTGATACAAACTGCTGTGCATGACCTTGCATTGTGATGATCACGACATATCGCACACACTGGCGGTCAAACCCCGACTGCAAACCATCTCTAGGTTACCTTAGATAGGGAAATGGTGCGAAAAGGATCTTGTGTTTGATGGCACTTGAGACTTTCGTATTCGTTCCCGCCTACCATCTGCATTGGCGATATCTAGCTCTCTTGGGTAGGTACCCTTGGGGAGGAATCTGCCTCATGTGGATCGTGGGAGCCTGAGCCGTAGGTTCCTTACCTGATTTTCGATTTTTAGAGTATACCCCTCACTTGTCTCATGCGCATGTCTGTGAGAGGTTGGTATACCTAAAACCAAAAAAAAAAAAAAAATCCCGATGATCACTGTAAGTATGACTTCTCCCTCTACTTGTTCATTTCCTAGTGAAATTTCATGATAGGAAATTCATGGAAATCAACCGAATGCCCTGCGTGTTTGAGTTTACAAATGAAATTTTTTTGACAATGAATTTTAGATACAAAGTTGAAACACTTCTAAGCCGTCCCTACGGAATAGATGGTTCATCCAAATTTTCAATCATGGATTAAGATGACGTTTCTTTTTTTCTAAAATTCTTCCAATTCAAGATTTTGGGGCATAAAGTTAAGGCCATGTTTGCAATCACATTTTGTAGTAATTTCTTAAAAACAAGGATTACATGATTTTTACAAGAAAAATGTCACAAAGCAATCTTTCAAGATTAATGCCCCCATTTGCGTATTAAACGTTTGGAATTAAATGGGTGTTTGATTGATGACCATGGATCGATCTTTTAATGACGTATCCTCTTATCTTGAAATCTTGGCGGACATCAGATGCCGTAAATAGGGATTATGGGGTATGTATTGTCGCCTCGCTTTCACTATGAGAGGCGACCTCATTGAGAGATGTCTTTGCTATGTAAAATGCTAAGTGTGTCTCCTTTCTGACAGGTTATGCATGAAATTTATTGAAGATTCCTTCATCTAATCACATGCGAGATGTGATCGAACGATGGTAAAAATGTAATCGTTCCAATAAAAACTTCGAGTGTTATACTTGACTTGCTTGGTTATTTCTTTTGCCAACAGGTCAAAATGGCTGAAGTCCAATGGTGCGAGGCTTGTTTTCCCTGTAACATGAAAGGAGATGCGTCTTCATCAGGAGCCACCCATGGGGTTTCCAAAATAAGATTAATCGACAATGATGAGCCCAAAACAAGACAACATGAAAAAGGGGCATGCCTGATTTGGATCGACCTCTCTAAGTCGAAAAGGGTGTATTCGTTCCAAATTAAATTGATTTGTTTAAACAATAACATAGTCACTCACACTTGCAGGTGATTATAAAAAATGAATGAGGATCGTTAATGAACATTCCTTCATCTCTGATGCTCAAAGTGATGGGAGCTAGGGAAATATACTCTGGGGATAGTAAATCTGTTATCGTTTCAATTAGAGCCTGTTGTGCAAACAATTGACGTATTCCTTCCTCATGTCATGTAGGTGAAATAAAAGGATTGTGTGAGGTCGACATTTGTCCCTTTAAAGAAAACTCAACTGGGAACCCTCAAAACTAGAGGCTAAGGTGACATGGCATGATCGCCAATTGAAGCACGTCTCAAGGAATACAAATACTCGTGTTTCCCACCATGAGATTGATGATCACTCAACCATAAAAGGGTGTATATCGTTCCTCATTTCAATCCTCTCAAGATATGAAATGATCATCTCCTTTTCTATATGTAGGGATGAAGAAAACTGAATGCTTATTTGCGAAGCAACACTTCAAGGTGTAAATGTACACAAATAGAGATAAATCTACACTTGTGGATCTCGAGTAGTAGGGTGCTTGAGGAATGGCACGAAGTCATGACAAATCGAAAAGACCATGAAGAGATGATCGTTGCCCATCTTTGAATCAAGAGGGAGTACTTGTTTTAGTAATTGATTTTCATAATCAAAAGTCAAACATTTTTCTTCCTCTCTAAACAGATTGAAATGCATCAATAGAGCGAAAGTGGCGAAAGATCACCCAACCTCAAGAAAGAGAATGACAGAACCCAAAAAGTGTCGAGCATCGTGCAACATCAAATGCCGAGACCTTCGGATAATTACGATGAAGTTTTATCCTCTGTTGTCACAAAAGGGAGTAAATTGTCCCTTATTCTGATTCCATTTCATACAAATGACTGAGATGTTTCTCTTTCATATACAGAGAATGATAGTCGAAGACATGTGTCAGAATAGATCGAAGAATGTCAAACGCCAAAATCACTTGACATGGAAGTGATTAACTCAATCAACAGGGAAAGCATTAGCGTGATACAATGGAGCTTCATATGGCTAAATCAGCTAACTCAAGGGGGAATATTCAGTTGCTGGGGGCAAATCTTTTCCCTATCCAGAAAGCATGCCGAAGTCGAAGACATCAGATTCATCATGGTGATACATGGGGCGAGTCCCTGAAATAATGTTTATCACTCATGGAACATAATGGAATGAAATCTGTCCATTGAATACGAAAAGCACTTCGCCATAGCAACAACCCTTCCAAGAAGAACAATGCCGAGCCATCCCTCTTGGTAGAAAAGGACGTATCGTTCCTAAATAAGTTTCAATCAGATGTGGAAATAATATTTCCTATCTTTTTCCTCTCAGGTGATGAACAGAGTTAAGACACCCAAGAAGCAACGACTTCAAAATGACAAAACAGGGAGTAACCACTTTTCATATCATCTCACACATGCATTTAAGATAGATGATTTCAAGAGCGTCATAATGGCTCAATTTGTGAGCAAAATTCTTGAGAAACTTGAAAAAGTTTCTTAACAATTAGAAGTCTCTTTGAAAAGAGCATTCGAAAAGAAAGAAGTCAAACTTTATAGATTGACATGCTTGATAAGAGATACTTTCTGTGAACAGAGTGAAAGGCGCGAATCCATTTTTCGTTGCAAACACGAATCATCTTAGATCACTTGCATCATGCATATCATACATGCATCATTTATATGCATATTATTCCTTGAAAGATGTCGACAGGTCAAGGCAAAAGAATCCAAATGAAAGGGAAATGCCAAGACCCAAGGAACGAAGGGTAAATTGTATCAATTCCAATTGCCCATTTTGTATGCTGTTCTGACACGAACCTTCTTTCCTTTGATAGGGAAATACCAAATAGTTCAAAGGCAGCTATGATGGCTGATATTAAGGCAATGCCGGAAGTCTCCCAAGCCAGACAGACAGTAGTTCCTAAACAACTCAAATCCATCACTTGCACCCGATATAGCTGATAAAGAAACGACGGGAAATACTCAACGGGCGGAGGAGGATATCCGTGATCCGAATACCCCGTCGCAACAAAAAGCATCCCCAGTTGTTATCAACCTCGAGAATGAGGAAAAAGGGGAAGCAGACCGTAAAAATCAAGGTGGAGGCCAAGAGATTAGCCAAGATCGAAGAATGCTTGAGCAGCCAAGGTTATGAGTTGGCTCGTTTAGACGAGATATCTCCCTTCACCAAGGTGGAGACTCCTCCTGACTACAACGAACCAGACTTCGTGAGGAAGTATAATGGGACAGGCTATCCCCGTGCTCACCTCAAATATTATCTACGCAAGATGGCGCAGTATTCAGACTATGTTCCATTACTGATGAACATGTTCCAAGAAAGTTTGGCTGGCGCCGCTCTGGCTTGGTTCATTGAATTGGACCTGAATGATTATGATGGGTAGGAAGATCTTGCAGAGGATTTCCTCAGGCAATATAGGTTCAACACAGCTACGGCCCCGACGAGGGAAGACCTTCTACGAACCTCAAAGGCAAGAGGAGAATTGATCATAACATACGCCCAGAGATGGCGAGCTTTGACGACCCAAATAAAGCCGTCAATCCCAGACGACGAGCTGATTAATTTGTTCCTGAAAGCACTCCTCTACGAATACATCGACAAGTTAAACGCCTCGGGACGTCAGACCGTCGAACATTTGATAAAGGTGGCTGAAAGGTTCGAATGAGCCTTAAGAGAAAGGAGGCCCCATGAAGCTTCTGCTAGAAAACAACCAATGGAGGATCATCATGGTCGGCACCAAAAAGAGCAAGAGCCTAGAAAGAGGCAACCCCAAAAGCAGTTCTCTCAACTCCCGAGGCCTTTGTCCAAGCTACTCCCGATGTTGCTAGAACAACATTTGGTGACAAAGGAATCACCTTGGGCAAATCCGGTTAAGTATCCTAGCTTTGACAAGAGCCAGACTTGTGTCTACCATATGGGCGGAATGGGACATAATGTGGATGACTGCTATATCCTTAAGCTGGAGGTACAAGCTTAGATTGACAAGTCAGATTTTGGAATTTGACAACGTGGCTCCAAACGTACAAGAAAACTCGTTCCCTGACAATCAAGCAATTGGGGTAATATTTACTGAAAATGAGGAAAACCACCTCCAGCTGAAGGTGGACATGTCTAAGCTGACCGACCATCTAGCGACCGCTTCATCATACCCAAAAGCAGGTGAGATCTCTGCAGACGTAAAGAAGCTATGTATTGCCAAGATGATGAGCTTGGGGATAATGTTCGATATTACCGATAAAGAATTCGAAGGAGTCGAAGCTTCTCTATCTTTGGAAGGAAGCCACTGCGTGATCAAAACTGAGCAGGGTAGCACCTAGGACATCCCGCATGAGAACCTGGTAGATAATCTTAGGCCGGTCATTCAGTCAGAAGAAGAATTTGAAGATGACGAACTGAAAGCCAAGAGGTGAAGTCTAGCAGATTGCAGATTCATGGCTAACACACCTGAAATAGGTGAAATTATAGACAACCTGGGTCAAGACTCTGGAGGATACAACTTTAAAGTGGAGTACTCTGCTCCCCCTAGCTGCTATCAGATAATGGAAGATATCATATCAGACGGATGGGGATGCATGGATGATCCCGTTCAACCTGAAAAGGCATTTTTCAAAAGAACCTGAGTCATCCTTGACCAAGTAAGGGTTACTAAGCTTGGCACAAAGCAGTATGCTGAAACAAAGAGATCAAAGAATCAACAGCAGGGTTTAGCTGAAAGAGAATACCCGAGATCTGCCACATCAGCAGTATTAGGCGACGATGACCGACATTGTCGACTGAGAAATGAAATCTCCTCAAGGGACTTTGACAACACTATGTCAATGATTGAAACCGCTACGACTGTGGTAATTAAACTAGAAGAGCTTGACAGCTTGAATAAGGTAGAAGTTTGCCTGGTCAAGCCTATTTTGATTTGATTGCCGGAAGAGGAAGAAGACGGCACAGCTGAACCGGAGACGTCTTATCAGACGACAGTAACTGTAAAAGTCCCTCCGATAGAAAAGTACGATCCTAAAGAGATCCATTGGGACTATGAGACAGAGGAAGAAGATGATGATGCGTCTATCCGCAGGGAATGGAATGCCTTTGAGGAATCAACGCCTCCTACTTCGGAAGAGCCGGTTACTGTCAATTTGGGGGATACTGAAAATATCAAAGAAGTCAAGATCGGTGAACATTTATCCCGAGATAAAAGACTCAAGTTCACAGAATTACTAAGAAGGTCGTTAAGATGTCATGCGACAAATTCCAAAGATGTCGAGCTACCAAGAGGTAGATAAAAGTGATCGAAGATTCAGATGGTTGAGATAAATAACCAGAACCAGCAAAGAAGGTTCATTAGGGCAAACCCCTCATTTCCTGTCAAGAGACCAAGCTGGGGGCAAGATGCTCGTGTGCCACCAAGATAGCATATTGGAGCAAGTTATCAAGCCCAGAGACGACAAATGTCAAGACATGCCCTATTGGGGCAAAGCAACCGAAAGAGATGATTTCCTTGATCAAAGGAAATGCAAATACCTTAAAGGGAGTATCACGTTCCTTGGTGATTTATGTAAAGTTAAACATGGATGAATACTCATTGCTTCATGTACAGGTACAAAGACCTCTTCAAATAGGATCGGAAATAGTCAAATGATACGAAAAGTGCTAAGGCATTTGGCCAAGCTAAACGTCGCCCAACTGGGGCAAATGGATTGTTGATATTATCAACACCTTCAAGCATGGATGGAAGGATTCGACGAATGTTGTCCATATCAGCATACAACATTGGAATGAACTCAACCAAGAAAGAAATGTCTACCATTGACAAAAGAAGGGTAGTTGAGTGTCGTATCCAATTTACTCCTTTTTCTTGCATTTGCTAATGCAAAATCATTTCTTTTTGTGGCAGAATACGCCATTAGGACATTATCAAGAGTCCAACAAAGAGGAGAACATCACAAGGATGGTCACAAGTGACAAAGATGCATGAAGCAAACGACTTTCTCAAGCATTGGAAGGATGACACTTCAAAGGTGAAAAGTAAAGTGAAGATCCAAGTAAGAGATAATCCAAAATGGATAAGGAATCGCATGAAAATGCAAAAATGAATAGAACCATTTGACTGGGGCAAGCATTACCTAGCCATGGCAAGTCATGCCTAACTGGGGCAAACAGATCATCTACGTGACTGGATGCCAAAGTGGCATTTCATTCCCAGCAGGATCAATGAACGTGATAGAAGAGTCGTTCACATCAGAGTTAAACCTCAAGATACAAACTTGATAAAGGGTGACTTTGTGTCGTTCTAATTTGGTCATCAATGATCTTTCTCCTAATATGAATTTGCCATAATTTCAACAGAAAATTATTGGCATTCAAAAGGATTCAGAGGGAAAGAACTTGCCGACTCAACTTCAAGGCGAGATAATCTTTGAAGATAACAGCTTCAGAAGTCGAGCATTCAAGAAATGATCTTTGGCTATAAGATTAAGTGGAGGGTAAAAAGTATCGCTTCCACACCACATGCTTTAGCATACATTTTGATAAGAATTCATTTTTCCTTGAATAAGGAACTCCAAAGAATGGCATGGAAGACGTTCAAAAGATGAATGAAGCCATCAAGCAGGATTCATTGCCCCAATCAGACAAAGGCGTCATCGCCGTAGGTCGAAATGGCAGTTTTCTATAATCTACATATTGGCGTTCAGATTGGAATGCATGATCAAGAGGACTTACTATCGTGGTGGTTAGGTGCACGTCCTTTTTCTCCAAAGACTGAGAATTTCAAGAAATTTTAGAACAACTTAACCATCTTGTGTTGTTAAGAAAAATGCAGATTTTCATGAATCTATCCACTTCCATTGGAGTGTATGATCAAGAGTAAGGTGTATCGTTCTAATTTTCTGAAAATTCGAGAGCATACATCGACATATTCCTTTTATGTTTTTCAGGGATCCCTAGCCACGCTGGACAGGTAAGTATTCCTTTCCCAATCTCTTAGACTTTTAAGACTGTCGGGATCCTTATTGCTAGAATATGAAAGGTTTCTTGGAATCTAGCATGCATTCAATTTTCATGTCTAGAAAGACGCAAAATTCTCACAGTCATGTCATTGGCATTCATGTTTAGACCTGGAGGTTATTTGAACATGATTGAAATATACGTTGTGCATCATAAACCCCCTTTGAGGGTAAGTTTTGGAGAAAGCAAAATGAACTTTTCCGATAAAAGTTGCTTAAACCGTTCAAAAGGATGTTTCCTCAGACAAGAGGCAAGCCTGGTCCAAACACGTCCCATACACACTTAAGAGATAAGTGGAGTGGTAAGGATAGCGAGACCTTGACCTACGGACGTAAGGGTTATTCGCAGTGATTACATGGATTGAGACGACGGAGGCATTCGTTTCTCTATCTTAAACACTACAGGTGACCGTTGATACCCCTTTGAACGGCGGTTTCATTCTTTACCCCTGTCAAGAACCACCCCACAGTGGGGCAAACTGGAGGTACGTCCAGCGGTATCAAGAGGTAAATGATTAAAAGTTCTCTTGCTCAGACTTGCATCAATCTTCGTGTGTTGCTTGTCATTTTAACTTCTATGGTAGTTCAAGTGCTTTAAGGTGACGAAAAGCATTCGTTTCTCTATCCTATACACTTTTACCCTTTGCACGGCCCAGTTGAGCCTATACGTTCGTTTCGCAAACCCGTTGGTGATCATTGCATATTCCAAGACGGAAGCGACGTCACTTCAAGAGCGGAAAAGTTCAAAACACAGGATTTGTGAAAAATTCCTAGATTAATGTTTGAGTGCTGAGATTCAAGCTATACATCTAGCACATTCATTTGAAAATTCTGATCCCCAAAAGAAAAGAAAAGATGGGATCTCAAAAAGAAAGAAGAGAGAAAAATTCAATCTTGGGCATCAAGAAAAAGCAAAGTGCCTGGTAAAAGTAAGGCCAATGCCCATCTAAATATTTATACACTTGTGAATCAGGTATTTGATCTTGTAAATGCCAAAAGATGGCATGATACCTTTGTATAGGTCACTAGTGAGATCTGATTGTAAAAGAAAATCCCAAGGGAGCTGGACAGCAAAGGATACTCCCAGATTATGTCGCATTCAGATGATGAAAGCGTAGACAAGATGTTGACGCCGTCTCAACATGAAAGAGATATTCTCTAAAGACAAATGTATGCTTCGAAGACTGGCAATGCTCTTCAAAGACTATCAATGCACTTCAAAGACTGAAGGCGCTCTCTGAACCAGAAGGGACAAGATGGCGGAAAACTTGCAGTGATCACCAATGTTAAACCCTTCGCGTATTCTGAGCCAAAAACAAGCCTTTTTTGGGTCCCCAATCATACCTACGTTACAACCCTGAAAAGCCTTTTCTGATTAAGGCACTTGGATTGACATATGGTTTAATGTCTAAGCTTAGCTCGAAGAAGTTCGAGCAAGATTATTTCTTTCTCATTTTGCAGGTTTCTTGACTTGTAAACCTGGAGCAGACATTGAAGACTTCTCTTCGAAAGCCTTGACTTGCACGCAAGTCCCCTTTGAAGACCGTTGACCAAGCCCAACATTACGGTCCCTTGAAAATCCTCCTGATCGATCAAGGTGTATTCACTGCGAATGATCCTGAACCCTAGGCGCAGGTTTGATAGGAAATTCGAGTGCATTCTTGGTAAAAGACCATTATCTCAAAACAATGAGAAGTCCTTTTTTATGAGAATACTCCAATGGACGTTTTAACCAAACTCATGTAGGTAAATTCAGATTGTTTGATTCAAACTTTCCTCAAAAGGGATTTTTGATCACCTCCGTATGTTGCAAGGTGTTTTGGATAACCTCCAACATCGTAATGCATTCATTGAAATTTTTTCATGACTATGATATAAGTCATAAAGTACCGTCAGTTTGACATCAGATATCACTCAAAGACCATTGATGTGCCTTTGGTAAGAAAATTTTCAGCTTGGAGCTTCTGCAAGATTCTTGATGACTTCAGCTCCTAAAATGGCTTGTATCACTCTTGGTGAGAAACGTTTAACATGTCTAAACTTCTGCAGAATTCCTGGCAATCCCAGATCTCAGAAGAACACAACTTCTCTTGGTAAGAAAGAGTTTACATGTTCAAGCTTCTGTAGGACCCCTGGTATCCCCAGACCTCAGAATGCTACTTCTTTTGTGAAGAATATATTTCAAGTTTAAACTTCTGCAGGACCCCTGGTAACCCCAGGTCTCAGAACGACACATTTCTCTAAGAAGGAGAGTTTATATGCCTGAGCTTCTGACAGATTCTTGGTAACCCCAGATTCTAGAATGCTATTGTTCTTGGTTAAACTTCTATAGGAATCATGGTAGCCCCAGATTCTAGAAGGATGCCCTGCTCTGTGAAGAAGAGCTTTCAAGTTTATTTTCCTGCAAGATCCCTGGTAATTCCATATCTCAGGAAAACACATTCTTATGAACAATTTTGTAGGTTTGATCTTTCTGCAGGATACCTGGAGCTCCCAGATCCCAGAATGTCACCTCACATGTCAAAAGGACAATCTTCGAAATCATCCCTCTGTGAGATTTTAAATTTACAGGTTTGAGCTTTCTGCAGGATACCTGGAGCTCCCAGATCCCAGAATGTCACCTCCAATGTCAAAAGGACAATCTCCGAAATCATCTCTCTGTGAGATTTAAAATTTACAGGTTTGAACTTTCTGCAGGATACCTGGAACTCCCAGATCCCAGAATGTCACCTCAAATGTCAAAAGGACAATCTCCGAAATCATCCCTCTGTGAGATTTCAAATTTATAGGTTTGAGCTTTCTGCAGGATACCTGGAGTATCCAGATCCCAGAATGTCACCTCCAATGTCAAAAGGACAATCTTCGAAATCATCCCTCTGTGAGATTTCAAATTTATAGGTTTGAGCTTTCTGCAGGATACCTGGAGTACCCAGATCCTAGAATGTCGCCTCCCATGTCAAAAGGACAATGTTTGAAATTATCTCCCTATGTGAGATTCCAATATTACAGGTTTGATCTTTCTGCAGGATGCCTGGAGCTCCCAGGTCCCAGAATGTCGCCTCCCATGTCAAAAGGACAATGTTTGAAATTATCTCCCAATGTGAGATTCCAATATTACAGGTTTGATCTTTCTGCAGGATGCATGGAGCTCCCAGGTCCCAGAATGTCACCTCCCATGTCAAAAGGACAATGTTTGAAATTATCTCCCTGTGTGAGATCCCAGTGTTACAGGTTGGAACTTTCTGCAGGATACCTGGAGCTCCCAGGTCCCAGAATGTCACCTTCAATGTCGAAAGGACAATATTCAAGATAGTCTTTCTGCGAGATCTCAGGTAACCCCTAGATCCCAGAAGAATCTTATCAAAGTTTTTGCAGGTTTAAGTTTTCTGCAGGATACTTGGAATCCCCAAATCCCAGAATAACACCTCGCATGTCGAAAGGACAATTTTAGGAATCAGCTTTCTGTGAAGTCCTAGGTAACCCCTGAACCCAGAACAGCCCATTTGGTGAAGCCTAAAGGTTAGGCACACCTCACTTGTATGAATCCTAGTTAATTCCTTAGAATATAGGATCAAAAACTGTTGACAAAATCTACTTTCTGTGAGTTTCTAGGTAACCCCTAAACCCATAATAGCTCATGAGGTAAAGCCTCAAGGTTAGGCACATCTCACTTGTATAAATCCTAGTTAATTCCTTAGAATATAGGATCAAAATGTCCGACAATCCCTAAGAGACTGGGTGCGTCATCCATAGGTTCCTAGCAGAAAGGAGTCCTATACTCGGCCTGATCCCCCTGAAGGATCAAAATGTCCGACAATCCCTAAGAGACTGGGTGCGTCATCCATAGGTTCCTAGCAGAAATGAGTCCTATTCTCGGCCTGATCCCCCTGAAGGATCAAAATGTCCGACAATCCCTAAGAGACTGGGTGCGTCATCCATAGGTTCCTAGCAGAAATGAGTCCTATTCTCGGCCTGATCCCCCTGAAGGATCAAAATGTCCGACAATCCCTAAGAGACTGGGTGCGTCATCCATAGGTTCCTAACAGAGAGGAGTCCTATTCATGGTCTGATCCACCATACGGATCAAAACCCCTGACAATCCCTAAAAGACTGGGTGCGTCATCCATAGGTTCCTAGCAGAAAGGAGTCATATTCATGGTCTGATCCACCATACGGATCAAAACTTCTGACAATCCCTAAGAGACTGGGTGCGTCATCCATAGGTTCCTAGCAGAAAGGAGTCCTATTCATGGTCTGATCCACCATACGGATCAAAACCCCTGACAATCCCTAAGAGACTGGGTGCGTCATCCATAGGTTCCTAGCAGAAAGGAGCCCTACTCATGGTCTGATCCACCATACGGATCAAAATCCCTGACAATCCCTAAGAGACTGGGTGCGTCATCCATCGGTTCCTAGCAGAGAGGAGTCATATTCATGGTCTGATCCACCATACGGATCAAAATCCCTATTCATGGTCTGATCCACCATACGGATCAAACTCCCTGACAATCCCTAAGAGACTGGGTGCGTCATCCATAGGTTCCTAACAGAGAGGAGTCCTATTCATGGTCTGATCCACCATACGGATCAAAACCCCTGACAATCCCTAAGAGACTGGGTGCGTCATCCATAGGTTCCTAGCAGAAAGGAGTCCCACTCATGGTCCGATCCACCATACGGATCAAAATCCCTGACAATCCCTAAGAGACTGGGTGCGTCATCCATAGGTTCCTAGCAGAGAGGAGTCCTATTCATGGTCTGATCCACTATACGGATCAAAATCCCTATTCATGGTCTGATCCACCATACGGATCAAAATCCCTGACAATCCCTAAGAGACTGGGTGCGTCATCCATAGGTTCCTAACAGAGAGGAGTCCTATTCATGGTCTGATCCACCATACGGATCAAAATCCCTGACAATCCCTAAGAGACTGGGTGCGTCATCCATAGGTTCCTAGCAGAAAGGAGTCCTATTCATGGTCCGATCCACCATACGGATCAAAACCCCGACAATCCCTAAGAGACTGGGTGCGTCATTCACAGGTTCCTGTCAAATATAGGAATCCCATTCTGGTACAGCCTACCATACAGGCTAGAGTTTAACCGCCCTAGGATACTCAAAAGACGAGTCCCTAGGTATTCACTTGAACCCGCTATACACCGCACATGCCGTACGAGCATCAAGCAGGTGATCAACAGGTAAGTAACAGGTGGGTCTCTCTACTTTCTCTCTCACGTCAGCAAAAGAATGAGGAGCAGAGCGTTCACCAGTGGGACAAGAAAGATTGAGTGTCAAGATTCGTTTTTCTTTTCCCCAGTCGAGTCGGTCTAGACTCAGGTGTCACATGTCTTTGAGCGAAACCTCTCACGAGATTCCTCTCAAAGAGGGGCAGCTGTTGACACCTGATTTTTGACCAAGTCTTTTTCAGTTTTATTTTTGAAAAATCACAAAAAAAATCATAAAAAGTCAAAAAATTACAAAATCAACTTTGGTGGCCTTGGCCAAGCCCAAGGAACCATTCTTGACCAAAAAATAATTTTTCATATTTTTCACATTTTTTAGCATTTTTAGAAAATAGGAAAATATTAGAAAAATCAACAAAAATAGAATTTGAGGTCACAAAAATATAGGAAAATAGTCGATATTTTTCTTTTAAATCTCTTGTCATTTTGACCTCATCAAGAGTCAAAATTCAAGTTTAATTTTGTGTGTTTCTTTGTAACGCACAGGGTTAAATTTGTCAAAAAAAAATACGTTTTGAGTCTTTCTATTTGCAATACTTTGCATTTTAAGAGTCTTGACATTCGACTTGATTGCCCCACATTCCAATTTGGTTCAATTGTGCACTGATTTAATCAATTTTGGCTTTAGGGACCTAATTGCACAAAATTCTTTCCATTTTGGTCCCTAAAGTACCAAATCCAAAATTAAAATTTTCTGAGGGACACCCATAGAACCCCAATGCTTCCTCCCTATAGTATTCAACCCCCTGAATCTAATGGTGGGCTCAATTGAGGTCAATTCGTCCCTTAAGAGCATCAATTTGGCAAAAATCAAATTCGGATCCTACTCTACATTTGGGGTTTTCAATCAATTCAAAAGGAATTTGTCACGAAAATCACATTTCTAGGTGGAGTCTGTGCCATAGAGTCTAATTTTGATGTCAATTTTGTGATATTGGTACATCTGGACATCCAATTTGAACAGAAAATTTAGAACCGGGTCAACTGGGTCGGGTTGACCGACCCAGTCAACCCGATTGACCAGACCAAGAAGAAACAGAACGCTACGTTCTGCTTCTTCGCGCACCAAGAACAAAAAAACAAAAAAAGGGAGGCGCACGAACAGAAGGCAAAAAAGAAAAACAGAACAAAGAAGAAGAGAAATCAGTTGGAGAAGAGGTTGGTTAAAAAAGGTGGGTTCGCCAACGGATGCAAAGGAAGGAGGAGAACGGGCGCAGAGAAAAGAACGGAACAAGAAGCGAGAGGGGGAGCAGTTTTTCTTGGCGCGAGGGCAGAGAAAGAGAGAGACACAGAGAGAGAGAGACAGAGACGAGAGAGAGTTCGCAAACGGAGAGCGAGAACGAGAGCGAGAGACAGAGAGAGAGAGAGAGAGAGCTCGGGACGGCCGTAACCGTCGCCATAGGAGGAAGAACCCGTGAGCTCCGAAGGCTCAACCACGGCGAGCGGCGCAAAACCGAAGCCTCGGATACGTCCTCCGAGCTTTGTGACATCCCCAAGAACGTCCGGAATCAAGTGGAGCTTCGTTTCATCACAGAATCAGGTGAGGAACATCTTCGAGCTTAGCCTCGGCCTCCAATGGCGACTTGTGATTTTGTCGATCATTCTGTGTGTTTTCGGTCTTGATTTGTTCCTTGAACTCTGCTGATCTCCGTTGCACTTCATTTTCGCTTGTTTGACGCCTGAAACCATCGAGTCCACCCTCGACCTTGACCAACCGGCCGTGAATGCTATAACTCGTCCTAGGTTGAACCGAGCCCTCGCGATGGCCAGGTAAGTCTCCTCAACCCTCGGTGATGCTCCCTGATTGGTTTGTTTAGCTAGGCAACGTTAGGAATGGCTAGGGTGAGTAGCCGCCGGAGCCTAACTTCGGTCGGAGATGATATGTATATGAAATGTGATTCTGCTATGTCGAGGCTACTATATGTTATAGAAGGGATCAAAACGATTCGAATGGCGTTGGTTTCGCGAGTTTCGGTGGTCTGTGCGCGGAGAAAAGGGCTTCCGACGAGGCGCCGGCGAAACAGAACCGGCGCCGATCGTCTTCCTCGGCGAGTCCGTTGACTGGTCAACGAAAGTTGACCAGTCAACGCTGACGTGTCGCTGACGTGGCGCCCACGTGGCAGCCACGTCAGCCTCGGTTGTTATAACCGAATAACAAGAGACGATCGGACGGTGGATAGGTAGCCACGTGTCGCGATCTCGTTTTTTTGAAAACAAAAATGATTTTCGAAAATAGAAAAATGCTGTGGATCGAACGGTCAAGATTTAATCTTGCCTTTCAATCGTGACCGTCTGCTGCTTACCTTAGATCAGACCGTTCGTCAGGCGACACGTGGCGCGATCAGGGCCCTTGGTTCAATTTGGGCGGGAATTGAAAATTCGAGCGGGAATGGCCAAAGTGACGTCGTTTTGGGCGCGGGTCGCGCGGGCCCGGATCCGGGCCGGGTCAGTCGCCCGCGGGTCGTGGGCCGGGTCACCCGACCCGGCCCGAATAACATTTTTTTTAAATAAAAAATCAGAAAATGATTTTTAAAAAAATAAAAAAAATCGGAAAAATTTCAGAAAATCCAAAAAATGCTAGGAAATTCCAGGAAATTCCAAAAAAAATGTAGAAAAATTGTGAAAAAAATCCTAAACACTCCAGAAATCCCCAAAAATCGAGGATTGACCACAGACAACTGGTCAACCCTATTTTTGGGGTTTCTTATCCGTTCTTTCGAGACTCGACGACATTACCCTTTAGGGGTAAGTCGCATCTGCTGTGTATGCAAGATAAAACCGATAATGCCAAGGTAAGAATTAGGGTCGGGTAGGCGACCAATTCTTAGGTTTGGGTTTTCGAGTCCCGCCTCTTTTCTCAAAAATGACGATTTTGCCCTTTAATGGGAAAATTGTCTTTCTTGTCTCAATCGAGTTCTGAAAATTGCTTGAAGTTAGGGTTTGGGTCAGGTGGACGATCAATCCTAATATTTGAGATTTTCAGTTCTCAACTTTATCCAAAATGACGATTTTACCCTTCTAAGGGTAAAATCCCTTTAAATTCCAGAAAAATTCTGAAAAATCCCGAAAAATAGGAAATGGATTGGATTGATGGCCAATCCTATTTCCCCGCCCTTTGACTTCCCAATTCGTCTAAAATGACAGATTTACCCTTTTAAGGGTAAATTTTCCCGAATTATTCAAAATTACGATTCTGCCCCTCATGGGCGAATCATGTCCAAATCACTCCTAAGCCTTGATTGATATTTCTCTAGGCTAATAGGGCCTCATTAGGGATACCATGCTGATTTCATGTGCTTTATCCGCATGCACTGGATCCTTGATTTGCGCACTTATTTCTATTGGTTGTGAGTGATAGGATAGTATTTCCCATCTGCATGAACTCCTAGATTTAGGATCTGTACCCCACTCATCTGTATGAAATCTTAGGATCAGATAAACCATTTAGCTTAGGTACCGAAAGGGCGTCAACTCTGACAGTTGGCGTAACTAAGTCCCCGAACCCACTTCTCTGGTTTCCGCAGAATCGAATAGACTACTCCCAACTATTCGATAGGGTTTCCGATCGTACCCTCCACGAAACGATTGGTGGCGACTCCTTGGCATGTACACTCATCACATGTCACTAGACCACACTGAAGGTCGACCACGTATATCCAGCAGTTGCGACTTGGGTAATGGACCTTGGGAGAGGCCCGCGTCCGATCAAGCCAGCGATCGTGCGGCCCATTAGCCCCCCGCCTCGGGAGGGTCGCGACATGAATAAGCCAAAATCGGTGACATAAAACTAAGGCTTGTGGAAGTTGCAATTCATAAGGTTGATCTTTCTTACCCAAGTAGTTGAGTAGTGTCCTGTATAACATGAAGGGGCACATATCCCACTGATTATAAGGTTCTTCATGAATGTGATTGCCCGGACAATGAATCTAACTATCTGTCCACATAGAGAATATGGTCACTTCATGTCCTTTGAATGAAAAACCTCACGCTTTGAGCATAATGCTGGAGAATATTAATGAAACTCATTGTAGTAAGTTTGGGAGGCGACGTTAGCTCCTCCAGCACATGGTGAAGAGGTTTTCTAACTTTACTCCGGAGTGATTATCGATCTTATCTGAATCCCCATGTGAAATATGAAATGCACTTGCTCAGGAAAATAAAGCAATGACAACGGTTGTTTTTCTGCATCTTCACTACCCTTGTCAATTGCACACTAATAACTGAAAGATTTTATGAAACCATTGTTAGAAGAAGGCCCTCACGCTTAGTCTAGTCTTTTTGCCTAGTACTAGGCGTGGACATATTCATTGGGGAGGCAAATAAGGGACTGAAAAGATTTGAACTCAGGACCTCCTGCTTTGATACCATGAAATATTTTATGGGACCATTGTCAACTGCTCTAAAAACTTAAGCTGTTAGAAGAATGCGTGGTTTAATATTTATAAATTCCAACAACAACACTTTGTTGTTCTCATGTTTTTTCCTTGAGAAGACGTGTTTCTGAACATGCATTTGGGTAATTATTAGGTTCCTTTGAGGAATCCTTGGCTGCTTGAAATGCTTTATACTTCGTGGACGAAGTTCGAATCGGTTGGTAAGTGCAAGTCCAGATGTAGAAACTACCAAGCTGCTTTGACACCGGAGAAGAAAGTACATTTGAGTCAGATAATCGCACACTGGAGCATTATAGACTCCAATGCAACTAAAACCAGAAAGATGAATTTGAGGCATCATTTGATCACGTCGAAGACGGCGAACAACAAAAGCATGTATCTATGACAAAACCCTGATTTGCTTTTGCTGAGAAGCTAATTTTCATTTAATAAATGATTTAAACAAATAATGAAGGTTGTTGGCATGAGCTGTAATTTTTTTTTTGTGGGAGATTTGGTTTTTCCTCCATATTTGTAGAGGATACTTTTTCTTATTTTGTAGAGATTTGACTTGCAAATCAAGTCATTTGATTATATATTTTATGAGTATGTACATACTTGATGAAATAACGAAGAAGAAAAAGAAAAAAAAAAAGAGGGCGTGTCGCGACCCGTCCGAAAGCGGACGCGGCTAATGGATTACCGATCGCGGGTCTTGGATCGGCGCGAGCCCTCCCAGGCCCATACCAAATCGCGGCGGGAGTATTTTTCAGGAGGATTCGACGATAAGAGTCGATCGCTTTCGACCTTAGTGTGGTCGTGGTGGCATGTGCAACTTGTGCATGCATTTGGAGTCGCCACCGGTCTTTCTTGGAGGGTAGACCGGAAACCTTACTGATCGATTGGGAGAGATCGATCAGTTCTACGGAACCAGAGATTTTGGGTTCGGGGACTTGGTTACGCTGGTGTCGTTACCAACGCCCTTTCGGTACCTAACGCGAGTGATTTTCCTAACTAGGATTTCATGCAGGCGCAATTTTGGGTGAGGTAAGTCTGACTTTGCACATTAACCAGTTTAACAGGCTCACGTAATCATAATAAATAAATAGATGTCAATCACATAAACATATATCCTACGTGGTGATCATGGAATTATGATTTAATGGGTCTCGAGCCAATGAGACCACATTTAATCATTTTAATATTTTAATAACGGAGAGCCGCTCTTCGCTTCTTCTTGGTTTCTTGAACTCTTCAAGAATTGGGCCCCAAAGAGCTCGCCGACTTAAAAGGCTCCTCCACGTAATCCTCGTAGCATTTACATCAACAATTGACTATGCTAAAAATAAAGATTACATGAAAAATAAAAGGAGTACGCAGCCTCCATTTAATAATTACAATCCCAAATATATAAATAATCATCATACATTCATATATACATCAATCACATTGATTAGGGATTTTTCCATGATCACCACCCTTTCACGTAAGTAATAAATTCACAATTTAAAACTTAGGAAGGCACAATAAAAATTCTACGTTGAACCATATTCAGAATTTTTACGTAAAATAAGATAGCCATAAATTTTCGATTCAAAATTGATTTAGTCTCAATTTTTGCTACGTTGATTAATTTATCATAAAATAATCAATCTCCATTAGCCATGTAAGACGAACAATTCGTTAATACATATTGGCCATAGTATTGCAAAAATTGCAAAAAATCAATTAAATGCACGAAAACACCTAAGGATTGGCTCTGATACCACTGTTGGGATCCACGTAACACGTAGCGGAAATAAATAACAACCCATACATGTATCTCCAGAGGCGTACTTCGTGCATTTCAATCGAAAAAAATCACAAAGTCTCAAAGGGAGTAAATAGATTACCTCTCGTAGCGTGCTTGAACGGAGGTGTCGGTTCGATGTTCTTCGATCTCAGCCTCCACAAGTGTTAGGCATCTAGTTCGGACGCACCACCAATTGACGAACGGGGAGACGACTAATAACTCCACAACAATTGTGCTAGCAATATGCGGAATCAATATTCCGAACTTAGTATATTTTGCTCACTCAAGATTATGAGAATATAGAGAGTGTTTGTGTTCTTCTCTCTAAGCTCTCAAAAATTTGCACACTCTACAAAATGTCTCTCTCCTCAACCTCAAAACTCTTGCCATCCTTTTATAGCCAAAAATACCTTCCAATAAATTGTATTTTTAAAATAGCATTTTTGTATTATAAATTGGGAGTGCTATTGTTAGTGCTATTTTTAAATAACATTTATTTATCATAAATTGTGAGTGCTATTGTTAGTGCTATTTTTAAATGGAATTTATTTATCATAAATTGTGAGTGCTATTATTAGATAGAATTTATAATTGTTAGTGCTATTTTTAAATAGCATTTTTGTATTATAAATTGTGAGTGCTATTGTTAGTGCTATTTTTAAATAGCATTTTTGTATTATAAATTGTGAGTGCTATTGTTAGTGCTATTTTTAAATGTCATTTATTTGTGAGTGCTATTTTTAGATAGAATTTATAATTGTTAGTGCTATTTTTAAATACAATTTATTGGAAGGTATTTTTGGCTATAAAAGGATGGCAAGAGTTTTGAGGTTGAGGAGAGAGACATTTTGTAGAGTGTGCAAATTTTTGAGAGCTTAGAGAGAAGAACACAAACACTCTCTATATTCTCATAATCTTGAGTGAGCAAAATATACTAAGTTCGGAATATTGATTCCGCATATTGCTAGCACAATTGTTGTGGAGTTATTAGTCGTCTCCCCGTTCGTCAATTGGTGGTGCGTCCGAACTAGATGCCTAACACTTGTGGAGGCTGAGATCGAAGAACATCGAACCGACACCTCCGTTCAAGCACGCTACGAGAGGTAATCTATTTACTCCCTTTGAGACTTTGTGATTTTTTTCGATTGAAATGCACGAAGTACGCCTCTGGAGATACATGTATGGGTTGTTATTTATTTCCGCTACGTGTTACGTGGATCCCAACAGTGGTATCAGAGCCAATCCTTAGGTGTTTTCGTGCATTTAATTGATTTTTTGCAATTTTTGCAATACTATGGCCAATATGTATTAACGAATTGTTCGTCTTACATGGCTAATGGAGATTGATTATTTTATGATAAATTAATCAACGTAGCAAAAATTGAGACTAAATCAATTTTGAATCGAAAATTTATGGCTATCTTATTTTACGTAAAAATTCTGAATATGGTTCAACGTAGAATTTTTATTGTGCCTTCCTAAGTTTTAAATTGTGAATTTATTACTTACGTGAAAGGGTGGTGATCATGGAAAAATCCCTAATCAATGTGATTGATGTATATATGAATGTATGATGATTATTTATATATTTGGGATTGTAATTATTAAATGGAGGCTGCGTACTCCTTTTATTTTTCATGTAATCTTTATTTTTAGCATAGTCAATTGTTGATGTAAATGCTACGAGGATTACGTGGAGGAGCCTTTTAAGTCGGCGAGCTCTTTGGGGCCCAATTCTTGAAGAGTTCAAGAAACCAAGAAGAAGCGAAGAGCGGCTCTCCGTTATTAAAATATTAAAATGATTAAATGTGGTCTCATTGGCTCGAGACCCATTAAATCATAATTCCATGATCACCACGTAGGATAGATGTTTATGTGATTGACATCTATTTATTTATTATGATTACGTGAGCCTGTTAAACTGGTTAATGTGCAAAGTCAGACTTACCTCACCCAAAATTGCGCCTGCATGAAATCCTAGTTAGGAAAATCACTCGCGTTAGGTACCGAAAGGGCGTTGGTAACGACACCAGCGTAACCAAGTCCCCGAACCCAAAATCTCTGGTTCCGTAGAACTGATCGATCTCTCCCAATCGATCAGTAAGGTTTCCGGTCTACCCTCCAAGAAAGACCGGTGGCGACTCCAAATGCATGCACAAGTTGCACATGCCACCACGACCACACTAAGGTCGAAAGCGATCGACTCTTATCGTCGAATCCTCCTGAAAAATACTCCCGCCGCGATTTGGTATGGGCCTGGGAGGGCTCGCGCCGATCCAAGACCCGCGATCGGTAATCCATTAGCCGCGTCCGCTTTCGGACGGGTCGCGACAGCTGGCGACTCCACTGGGGAAACTGTGTTCTAGAACCTATGGTTCTAGACCCCAAGTGAACTTAGGCCGTAATTAAAACGCTGAGTGATTTTTCTAACCATGTAGGCGCTCGTGAAGGTGAGGTAAGTCTGCTTACGATAGGTGTTATATGTTTTTGCAGATTGGAGAAATAAGGGGTGTAGTCCGTGATTAACATTGTCTTATGCAGGTTGGGCGTAGGAATGTATGTTGTGTGGATGATTTGAAGTGCTGATTGATAAACTGCTATGCATGAATTGCATTGTGATGATCACAACACGTGGACACACACAACCGCGCCTAAAACCCCGGGCGTCGCCTATAGGAACACAATAGAAGGAATTGAAAATGGAATCTCCGTGAGGAAAAACGCGGGGTAATCCACTTTTCAATTCCGCTCGCTTCGAACTATGGATCGAGTCCCAATGCAACGATAGCTGTGCAATGGAATCGGCTCTTTCTAGAACTCGAAGTGGGAACCTTAACCTTAGGTGCCAAACCCTCTGATTTTTAGAAGTTCACCATAACTTGTCTCATGCGCATGTCTTTGGGCGGTTGGTACACCTAAAACCGCACATAAGTCGACGAGTTTGGTTGGTAAGACTCTCTATACCTCGAATCTATTACAGTTCATATAAATATAGGCATTTCATTCATTGCATTCTGGTGATTAGATTAAATGCCATTTCAAGGATAGATGTGTGTGTTTTTCCCAAACGTCCTTGATAGAAGACGAAGAGGATGATATCCCATGACAAGCACCGAGTGAGCAACAAAGGAGCCTACTATGGACATTATTGAGATATCGTCCAATGAAGATGACGAGTTGGGGCAAGTGATCCGGAAGTCACAGATCGAACTTGGGGCATCCTTAAACGTTAGGATCACATTCCTTTGTTTCATTTTCCATTGCTAGTTCTCTTGTATAGGGTTTACTTTTATCGAGGCTTTCTCTATCTCACCCCTTAGAGTGATTGTATTAGGGATCTATTGGTGTATACATTTAGATGGAACTTGGTTGTATTTCTTTTGACAGGTCATGGGAATGTGATAGTGGCATTTTCTCTAATCATCCGAATACTCCCAAGTCAAGTTTATAATTCCTTTAGAGGAAATTAAAATTGGAAATCTTGCACGACCTTTTTGGTCATATAGGGTAATCCAACCCCAATTTCGCTAGAAGGAATTATACACTTGAATTGGTCCATGCATGTTTTACGTCGCTGGTAATCCACGATAATTGATCGAGAATATCAGCGTTGTTTTGAATTTAATGACGAGATAGATGTCCAAATTACTCTCGTTCTTAACAAAACGGCCTTGATTTGGATGCCGTATCTTCAATTAAATTTAAAACACGTTATTATGCCTCGCACTTTTGAGTAATTCGTTCCTCTCGAAATTGATCAAAAGCGATTATTGTGAATTACATTCCTTTCAATAGTATGCTTTCTTTCGAGGAATATTGATAAAAACTTTTCGCGCAAGATTAAAACCCTTGTAAAAGTTCTTGTCCTTATTAATCATGGGCAAGCATAGGATTGAAAGGAGTTTTTGATTTCTTTTTCAAATTATTCCTTCTGATTCTGTCTTTTTATTTGCAGGTAAAAAAAAAAAATAGCTAATAGAGAGAAATCTTTTCCTGGACAAGTCTAAGGCTATTATCTCATCTGATCATGAGCGAGTTATAAAATCAGGACATATTTGCTCGGCTTACTGATATTATGGTTCGGCTCACCCAAGTTGAAGATGTTCGGATGCTCGAAGAAATGAACCATACAGAAGTTAAAACACACACACAAGAGTTCTCATTTATTTTGCTCAGTGGAGGGTTTTCAAAAGCAGGTCATACAATTCGGGGTAGAAAAGTAAAGCCGAAGTGAGCCCTAATTAACGACACGAAGGAGCCCAACTGACCCTCCATGTTATTAATGCTCTGCTCATACTCCCAACTCCGCATGTCATGGTCGGCAAGCCTGAGGAGAAGACTTTTGCATTCTCCCTTAACTTCGGCGACCTTGGCCTCATGTTCTTCGGCGATTGTTTCCAGGTCTCGAACCAGTCCATTCCCGCGAGCTATGTCCGCGGTTATTTTGTCGAGCCGTTCTTCCTGCCAGTCGCTCTGAAGCCTCAACAGGATATTGCGGCGGTCATGCTCGCCGGTGGTCAGGGATAGGGCCAATTGCTCCACCAGATTTCTCCTCTCGCGAAGCAACGTCGCGACCCGCTCATTAGCAAACTCGACGGCCTTTTTGTAACTATCGGCCAGATAGTTGGTCAGCACCAAATGATCAGATCGATCCTCATAACGAGCTCGCAAGACGCGAGCCACGAGAACCTCCCGATTAGCAGCACGGTAGGCCTCTAAGGAGTGTGCAAAGAGAGTCGGGAAAATTCTATATTCCCTCCCCAGTGTAGTACCTTCGAGAGAAGTGGTATCAAGGTCCTCGAGCAGGACACGGATTTCATCCTCGGTCGCAGAATGATCGGTTATGTGTGCGTAACCGCGACCCAGTAGGTTATAAAGCTTTTCCCACTGGGCCAAGACATCAGTTGAAAAAGTGCGTACGGGAGAGGAGGCCATTTGCGTTGGGTTGGCTTGAGAATAAGACGAGTTTGACAGAGAGATTAGAAGGAAGAAGCTGATTATGCGAGAACGTTAACCTTCCATACATTAATTCATCATTTTATAGCAACTCGAGGATGATGAAGGGTCTCAGTAATAATGCTGGTGGAGCCCAGTTAGGGGGTAAAGCAGGAGGTCCCCTCACGAGAACCATTGGATTCGTTTCGGTCCGCGATTTCCGGCTCATCAATTAAAAGATGTAAAAGATTTGTCGGGATCACCATTATTAGAGTTAGGTGGGAGGTAAGCGCAACTATCGAAGAGAGCCCTAACAGGATTTGGCAGTCCCATCACGATTGAAAAGCTAAGCGAGAAATTCAAAGTCTTGAGGGGGAACGTTTGCCTAATGATGCTTGAAGAGCGTCTCCTGAACATACGAAGTCACTCGAAGAAAACTTTATAGGGAGTGAGCATACATGAGAGAGTCGAGAACTCTGAGTGGGCAAGAACCAATCAAACATTTCTCAATCCAACATATTTAAGAGGTTATTGTCAGCTGCTAGAGGCGACTAACTCAAAAATCTCAGAAATTGAACTACAGAGGGATCTCGAAGATTCCAAGATCAAGTCTAACGCCAAAACCATGGAGCCCAACACTTCTGGCAACGGAAATCAAGATCACGGCGACGACGACAACGACATCCACGATGTTCAACTCGGGAAAAGAAGACGTCCTCACCAATACTCTCAGGAGGAAACCCAAATGCTGGAAACCCTTTTCAGTAAAAGCCATTACATGAAAAAGAAGTGGAGAATTGAATTGAGCCGGGAGTTGGGGATTAATCAGTCGAGGATCCAGTTTTGGTTTCAAAATAGGAGATCCAAATCGAAGGCTCAACGCAAACGTCAGGTGGTCGAGATTTTAAAGGAAGAAAACCAAAAGCTGCGAACAGAAAACATGAGGTATGAAAAAGCTCTCAATATTACCGTTTGCCCTCATTGCGATAACCTCGTCGCCCTCGGTAAGATATTCCCCGATAAGCCTCACGCGATGATTGAAGACGTTCATTTACCACCCTACTCCCTCGGGGCATCTCCTGCTCAACCAGATTTTGCCGGAGTCACGCATGAGCAGGATGATCCTACGAAGATGATACAAATGCCTCCTGGGGGATGGGATTTGCATCGCTTTGATTGGAGTTACAGTTTCAAGGAGCTGGATGTTACCGCCGACCAGCTCAAAGCATATCAGCCTCATGCACAACAATTTTCGATAGGGTCGGGTCCTGCTGGAGATGAGTTAATCAGTCGTCAAGCCATCGATGCAATTTTGGGCCACGATAAGAGGAGGTTCGCTTGGCCCCCTGAATTGCATTCCAGATTCCTAGACGTGGTTCACCAAATGGGGATCGACTCAGCAACTCCGACGCGCATATTTAAGGCCATGAATGTACCGGGGCTTAGTAAGGAGCTGGTCAGGAATCACCTTGCTGCCTACAGAAAGCTATTAAAACAACGTCGAGCGGAGCTAAACCGGGAGGAATCCGTCTCGAGCTCAAAAGCTAGGGGCGATCGCCATTGTAATACTCAGGCATCAAGAGATACCCGGCCAAATCTAAGCATCAATCAAGCTAGCAACCCGACCACCGGCAAACTGAAAGCTGATCAGAATGTCCTCCCGGGCCATTTCAACATTTCTCAAGAGCGCGTGTCACAAGTACAGCGAGTGCGAACTCCTCCATTCGAGCAGCAGTCGGCTGGTGCTCTGCCTGCCGCTGGTCAACCCACGACAGACGATTTCTTCGATGAGGGGCTCGATGCCTTGTTCAATCAGTGGGAAGCTGGCATGCTTGGACAGCCATGATCTAGCACCTGACTCGGGGCACGATGGGTCGGTCACTACGAACACCCATAGAAAGAAGAACATGTTCACGAGTAGATCACTCATTTTATCGTTGTAAAGTTCCTACGGGAACATTTTTCTTTAATGACTATAGTTAAACCAACGCTATCGACGAACATCGTCATGCTCAGTTGTGATGATCCCTTGTTAGATTAAGTCTGAAACCAGAGACGGTCTTTAAAATTTTGAGTGGCCACGAACTCATTCCTCACCAAGCGCTCGGGATGCTGAAATGAAGAGTAACAGCATGCACAGGGAAAATGCCACTTTCGTTTGAACGATGAAAAGGGGTTGAGAGAAGATCATAGCGTTAATTCCCATGGAGCTAAATGAATTAAACGGAGTCATTAATTGCGGGTCCACCGCTGCTCCCCACGTTCTCGGGCCTAGCAAATCATAAAAGGCGCCGAAAGATTGTAGACCCACCACTTTGAAGACTGAACTAGGGGACGAGCGCAATACTCGATGAAACCGAATCAATGCAAGAGAGTTTGTGATCCTATCACGAGGAAAAAGAAAGGGGAATACAGACGATGAGTAATTGCAGGATCTCGGGAGGAGCGCTTGCTTGCTGGTCTTCATATGCACCCTGAAGGATGGTTCCAGGACACGCACAATCACTTGAGAAAATTTCTAGAGTGAGTAAACACGTAAGAGCGAATTGAGAAAGCTGAGTGAACTAGATCAGCCCGAGATACCCCGATCCATCATGTTTAAAAGTTATTCCCATCTGCTAGAAACGCCCGACCTGGACATTTCTGAGCACGAACTGCTGGGAGACTTTGAAGATCCTGGAGCTGAATCCTGCCCGAAGGCCATAGAGACTGACTCCTCCAGCGATGAAATTCTAGGTTTCAGCTACGAAGAAGGAGTATACAATGATGACCGGAGTCGGAAAAGGAAGCAACTACAACGCCACACTCCAGGCCAAATCCAAGAGCTCGAAGCTTTCTTCAATGAATGCCCCACTCCAAGCAGACAACAGAAAATGGAGTTGAGCCGAAAAATAGGATTGGAGCTTTCGAAGGTCAAGTTTTGGTTCGCCAACAAACGAACCCGGGTGAAACAGCAATACGCAGACCATGAGTTACTGGTCCTGAAGGAGGAGAATGAGAAGCTTCAAGCTGAAAGCGCGAGATATAAGGAAGCTCTGACCAAGGCCACCTGCCTTAATTGTGGTAATCCTATTGTCCTCGGCGAGGTGTTCCTCGATGAACCGTCCCTGTTGACGAATAACGCTCAGCTGTTACCGTATTCTCCACAGCATTTTCCGACACAGCCAGATATCGCCGGAGATCTGCATGAGCAAGTCAACACCATAGGATCAACACCAACATCCTCTGAGAAATGGGATATGAATCATCACAGGGGGAGTTCTCTCAATGACGAACTCGCTGTCACAGCCAGCCAATCCAAAGTCGGTGAGTCCCTCCCTGGACAACTTTTGAAACGACTAGATCCCGTAGAGAATAGCTACCGAAGTATTGACGATATTTTGGGTGATAAGAGAACAAGGTTTTACTGGACCTATGAACTTCACACCAAATTTGTTGATGCAATTCGAGAGCTGGGAGTTGATTCGGCTAGCCCACTACGCATACTCGAGATTATGAATGTGCCGGGGCTCTCTAGAATTAACGTCGAGTCTCACCTCAAGTACTATAGGAGATTGCTAAGGGATGGAAGGATAGCGTTAAACCATCATAAAGCCAGTTGGAGCTCAAGTGCCGGGCAGAGTTACAACCACGATGATTGGAGAGCCGAGAGCACCCAACCGTGTTTCAGCAATGACGGGACCAGCAGTCGTGTTAGCGACTCCTCTAACCCAAATCAGAATGCTCCGCCGAGCTATCTCAATACTCCTCAAGAGTATATACCGCAGTTCCAGCACATAGGGATTCCTCAGTT
Source organism: Rhodomyrtus psidioides (assembly GCA_021437785.1). Classification (NCBI taxonomy): domain Eukaryota; kingdom Viridiplantae; phylum Streptophyta; class Magnoliopsida; order Myrtales; family Myrtaceae; genus Rhodomyrtus; species Rhodomyrtus psidioides. The sequence continues at coordinate 8,981,056 of JAILYB010000005.1, forward strand.
TGAGCGCGATTCGGTCATTAATGCTGTCCCTGAAGCGGATCTGGCATTGGTAGAGAGTGCACATATAAACCTGCCGGTCATTGGAGGAAGTTCCAATTCGAGGGGTCAAGTTGCTCACGGCGAGAGCAAAGAGAGGAATCCCTCGCCTGCAGTCGACGACAGCCAATCTGGGCACCAAAGGCTAGAAAGAACAGGCGATTTCCTTGGGGAGGAGCTGGACACTTGGATCAATACTCTTCAGGAATGTATGTCTCGACCCCAACAGGGCAATGATGAAGGTTCTAGCTCAAAGACTCCAGTTCCTCACAATGAAGGCGATGAAGGAAATCTGCCCCCAACAATTGTTGATACCCAACTTGAACATCAATGGCTCGAAGACCCGAGCAATTTCCTTGGCGATGAGTTCAATCTTTGGCTCGATCAATTTGGAGCCGGAGGGCCATCGCAGTGGTGACGCAAGGCAGGTGACCAAACGTCTGATGCAAGGCATGGTTACTCGATGAAAAATGCTTAGACGAAAGGGGTGGAACACTCCTATTGAATATGTTGTTGATCGCACTGTAAGGTTCCCACGGGAACATCTTTCATTAATGTCTAGAACTAATTGCGCGTGAGTGTCAACATCACCCTTTGAGCATCTTCAAGCCGAGAGCCGCGGATTAATCGCTTAATCCGTGGAGCAAGTTCCCCGAACAATGACTATCACCCGCGGAGTATAATGGGATCTACCCCTTCAATACGAAATACGTTTGGCCGCGAAGCCACCTATTTGGTAAAACGATGTATCGTTCCTAAACGATCTTCAATCGAATACCGAAGTAATGTCTCATTTCTTTCCCTTCTCAGGTGATAAACGTGGATAAATCACTCAAGGAGCCATTTGTTCGAATAACAGAACAGACGTTGCCTAACTGGGGGCAGATGAACCATTGATGTTGCAAACACTCCAAGAATGGATAGGCGGATTTGATAGATGTTGTTCATATCAATACGCAATATCAGAACGGGATGAGAACCAAGAGTAAAGTTGTATCGTTCCAATTTGTCTTGAATTTGAGAATATGAATTGATACTCGTTATTTATCCTTGACAGGGGAATCGCCTTACAGACGAACAGGTTTTCACATCCCATGTATTACCCGTTAGAATACATGACCAAGAGTAAATTGTATCGTTCTAATTTTTTGAAAAATTCGTGAACGTACAATAACATGTTTCTTCCGCATTTTCAGGATCTCCAGCCGCGGGGGACAGGTAAGTATCCCTTTCCCCAATCCATTGAAGATGTTAAATAAAAAACAGAGAGAAAAAGAAAAGCTTTCAGAATCTAATGTCTAGAAAAGACATAGAATTCAAACTTCATTGGCATTCATGTCTTAAAACAGGAGGTTATCTGAACATGAATAAGAACATGCATGGTGCATCATAAAATCCCCTTGACGGGTAAAATTTTTGGAGAAAATGAAAGAGATTTTTTCCAATCAAAAGTTCAAAACTTTTAAAAGGACGTTTTCTCAAAAGAAAAGAGGCAAAACCTAGTCCAAACACGTCCTACACACACTGGAGAGAAGTGGAGCGGATCAGATAGCAAAATCTGGACCTACGGAAGTAGGGATTATTCGCAACGATTACATGGGTTGGGATGACGGAGGCATTCGTTTCATATCCCTCAAACACTACAGGTGACCGTTGATAAACCCTTTGAACGACGGTTTTCATTCTTAACCCTGTCAAGAACCACCCCACATCGGGGCAAAATGGAGGTGAGTCCAGCGGTATCAGGAGAAAATGGTTAGAAATTTTCTTGCTCTGACTAACATCAATCTTTGTGTGTTGTTTATATGGTAATCCAAGTGCCATAGGATGACGAGAAGCATTCATTTCTCTATCCCACACACCATATCCTTTGCACAGCCAAGTTGAGCCTGCAAATTCATTTCATAAACCCCTGTTGGTGATCATGGGATGTTTCAAGATGGAAACTGCATCACTCCAAGAACGGAAGAAATCAAGAGATGGGATTTATAGAAAAATCTCATATCGGCGTTTAAATGTGCTATGATTCAAGTTGTATATCTAGCACAATTTTCTGAACATCGTAGTTCCAAAGGAAAAGAAAAGGCGGGATTTCAACAAAGAAAAAATCCCCAGCATCAAGAAAAAGCAAAGTGCCTGGTAAAAGCAAGGCCGATGCTCGTGAAAACTGTTTGATTGATCCCCAATAAAGCCTAGTTGGGAAGAGAGAAAAACCCATAAAAGAGTCAGATCAAGAAGACTGCTCCCCAAATGATGTCAGCCGTGGTGCAAAAACACGGACAGAATTGTCAATCTCTTAATACCACAAGAGACGTTCTCTAAAGGACTTGTGCACACCTCAAAAGCGGTTGCACACCTCAAAAATGGAAGATGCAGAATGGAAAAGACATGTGACAAATTGGCAATGATCACCAATGTCAAATCCTTTGTGATTTCTGGGCCAAAAACAAGCCTTTTTCGGTCCCCAATCCTACCAATGTTACAACCCTAAAACAGTCTTCTCTGACTAAGACACTTGGGTTAACATATAGCTTAGCTAGAAGAAGTACGAGCAAGACTCTTTCTTTCTCATTTTGCAGGGTTCTTGACTTGTAAACCCGGAGCAGATGGTGAAGATTTTCATTCGATGGCCTCGACTCCAAAGCGGGCCCCCCCTTGAAAACCAATATCCAAGCCCAACATTACGGTCCCGTGGAAGACCTCCCGACCGATCAAAATGTATGCGCTGCGAATGAGCCTAAAACCTAGGCACAGGTCAGTAGGGAATTGAGTGCATCCCCTAAAAATCATCACCTCAAAACAGGTGAGATGGCCTCCTTGTCGAGAAATATTCCAATTGATGTTTTGAGCAAACTCTTTTTGGAAATTTTCAAACTGTTGATCCACATTTTCCATACAAGGGATTTGTGATCACATTTGCATGTTGCAAGAATGTTTTGGATAACCTCCAGCATCAAAATGCACATCTCATGACTAAAGCTTAAGTCATAAAATTTTGTCAATTGGACAATTGCTGTCTTCTCAAAGATTACCAATATTTTCTTGGGGAAGAGAAACCCTTAAAAAAAATCCTTTTCAAAATCAGACAGTCTCATTGGACGTGGAGAACCCTCGTCATGAGACCCCTTTTCAAAATTCAGGAAATCTCATCGGACGTGGAGAACCCTCGTCATGAGACCCCTTTTCATTTAGGCAGTCTCATCGGACGTGGAGAACCCTCGTCATGAGACCCCTTTTCAAAGTCAAAACTGATGGTAGACACCGCCTGAAGGGTCAAACAAAGGTAGATACCGCCTGAAGGGTCAAATGAAGGTAGATACCGCCTGAATGGTCAAATGAAGGTAGATACCGCCTGAAGGGTCAAAATAAGGTAGATACCGCCTGAAGGGTCAACTCAAAGGTAGATACCGCCTGAAGGGTCAAATGAAGGTAGATACCGCCTGAAGGGTCAAATGAAGGTAGATACCGCCTGAAGGGTCAAAATAAGGTAGATACCGCCTGAAGGGTCAACTCAAAGGTAGATACCGCCTGAAGGGTCAAATCAAGGTAGATACCGCCTGAAGGGTCAAAATATGGTAGATACCGCTTGAAGGGTCAAATCAAAGGTAGATACCGCTTGAAGGGTCAAAATCAAAGGTAGATACCGCCTGAAGGGTCAAAATCAAAGGTAGATACCGCTTGAAGGGTCAAAATCAAAGGTAGATACCGCTTGAAGGGTCAACACAAGGTAGATACCGCCTGAAGGGTCAACACATGGTAGATACCGCCTGAAGGGTCAACACAAGGTAGAAACCGCCTGAAGGGTCAAATCAAAGGTAGAAACCGCCTGAAGGGTCAACTCAAGGTAGATACCGCCTGAAGGGTCAAACCAAGGTAGAAACCGCCTGAGGGATCACATTAATGGTAGAAACCGCCTGAAGGGTCACATATGGTAGAAACCGCCATAAGGGTCAATTCATTGGTAGAAACCGCCATAAGGGTCAACTCATTGATAAATATCGCAGTAAGGATCAACACAAAGGTCTGATCCACCATACGGATCAAAATCCTTGGCAAATCCCAAAGCGTGGGATGCGCCTTCCTTAGGTTCCTACAAGTTAGGAATCCCATCATGGTATGACCTACCATACAGGTCAGAACTTAATCTCCCTAGGATATTCTGAATGACGAGTCCTAGGCATCTTCTTGAAAGTCGTCGCAACCGGCAGCATCCGACAGGTGAGCTTCAGGTAAGCCTCTCTCACTCCGGCCCATGTTCAAATTGTTAGAGCAAACCGGGGATTGATTTGAGCTTTTATCAATAGGCTTAAGGATCCGATGTCATAACATTTCTTCTCTTATTTTCCCAGTTGAGTCGGTTAGGAATCAGGTGCCACCTTATCTTTGAGAGAAACCTCTAACGAGATTCCTCTCAAAGAGGGGCAAGCACTAACAATTATAAATTCTATCTAATAATAGCACTCACAATTTATGATAAATAAATTCCATTTAAAAATAGCACTAACAATAGCACTCACAATTTATGATAAATAAATGTTATTTAAAAATAGCACTAACAATAGCACTCACAATTTATAATACAAAAATGCTATTTTAAAAATAGCACTAGCAATAGCACTCACAATACAAAAATGCTAAAAAAAGGCACTAACAAAGGTGTTAAAAATAATAACCATTATTATTATTACAAGAGTTAAAGAGGTTACCAAACAGTACAAATATGCATAACGTATAAATACGTATGATGTATAAATACGTAGAGCATACGTATACATCCGTGAAACCGGGGACTAATTGAAAGAAAAATGTGCAATTAAGCCCTTTTGGTAAAAAATGATTAAATTGGAGGGCAAATTGACCTAATTGCACTTTAAGACTTTAGAATCCAATGTCATAGCTTATAAAAAGTGAGAATTGAAAACTAAAAGACTCGAAAATGATTTTTTTTAGGCTCGGTTCGGGTTTATGTTTGTGAAGGAACATATTGACCCGAGCCGAATTTTTGAGATTTAAAGTGACACACTTGAAGAGGAAATTAAAACAAAATTATCGAATATTTTTGGGTATTTTTCTGACCACGAATGGTATTTTTTCTGATTTTTTGGGTATTTTTATAATTAAATAAACTCGAAAAATATTAAAAATACCGAAAACTATTTTTTGTTCAAAATTGGTTCCTAAGGTTAAACCAAGGCTTCCAAAGTTGATTTTGTGATTTTATGACCTTTTTTGATATTTTTAATTAATTTTAAAGAATAAAAATCACAATAATAAATGGTAAAAAAATCAGGTGTCAACAGGGCGAGGGTGAGGTGTTTGATCAAGGACGTAGGCACATTATTGAACCTCGTAAATTCGTGTGTTTTTCTATGATTTTCTTTGCTTTTCAACATGGTATCAGAGCCCTGGGATTTGCTTCCTAGGAGTATTGTACGTCAATCCCCCAATTACAGTGGTCCCACTGTAATTGGAGTTTATAATGCTCCAGTGTGCGACCATCTGACTCAAGTGCTGCCACCAACATCGTCCACCTTCGACTCTTCTTCCAGCTCCATCTCTTGCCTTTCTCTCCGACAAATTCCGGGAACAGCCACCACAACCACAAACTTGTCTTATTTGTGTGCATAATACCGGGTGAATGTGCTTACCAAAACACATTTTCCTTGTCTCTTCCAACCATCCCCATGTCTTGTACAAAGTTCATTCGGAAAGTCATCATTTAGCTTGTTCAGTGCACCCTATTAGAACGAAATAAAGCTTGAATTTTTACTTATGGGGTCGCTAGTCCAAACCAACATGTCAATGCTCAATTACATTTCATTACGAGGGGTGTCACGGTTACAAAAAGGTAGAGGAACAAATGTGCGGGATACGGAGAACAGAATTCAACATACATTTCGCCTATAGTCCAAATGGAAATTCTAACATGTGCAATCTTTTCCTTTTGTTGATTGCGTTTGTTGAATTAAGGAAAGGATTTGTGCGCATAGCCATGGAGATAGGCTGCCCCCCTAATTCCATTTTTCTGCTACGGTCAATTAACTCATTTTTTTTTACCAGCGGTGCCCGTAATTTGTTGTCTGATGCAGTTTGTTTGGCTAAAAAGCTACAGCTCACATGGCTGTTATGTTTTCATAATGTTTACGATGTTGGAAAATATGAGATATTTAAATGGGTGAGTGAATAAGAAATTGTTTCTCAAAGACCACCCATGAGTTGGAAGTGGAAAGTGACAAAACACGAGTCCCACATTGGAAAGGAAGAAGGCATTGGAGTGCTTTATATATGGTTACACTCCTTTTGAGGAGATTTTTTTTTAAAATAATACAAATAATAATAATATTTACAATTTTAATATTTAAAAAAAATTACAATTTTAGGTCTCCCTCGACAAGTCAACTGCCGAGGGAGACCTTGGGGCCCACTCGTGGGTCCCATCTCCTCTCCCTCGGCGTGTCAACCGTCGAGGGAGAGGTGGGGGTCGCCGGTAGGCCCCCCTCCTGCCCTAGGGGGTAGGTCCCCACGGGGGGCCGCCCCTCCTGTCCCCACGTTGAGGCCTGCCCCATGTCCAGGGGCCTGCACGGTGCAGGCCTCCCCCCCCCCCCCACGTTTTTTTTTGTTTTCCCTCGGCAATTTAATTGCCGAGGGAGAGGCTACTTTTATAATTGAATTTTGATTTTCAAACTAATAGAAAACATAAAAAGAAGTTGGTAGAATATATAAAAAGAAAAAAAATTGCATAAAAAATAACAATCGTCATCCGCAATTACATTTACTAATGATATCGTTCTCATATATGGCCTCATGTCCCGCAATCAGGTCGTCTTCTTTGTTCGGCAGGTCTAGTATTGTATCGAGGACAAGGATCCGGACGAATAGGACGGGCAGATGATGAAGGCATATCTTGGTAAAATATGCCACGTCCAGACGCTACATTTCTTACTGTAGGAGGGTATTCAAAAAGAGGAGAGAAATTTGGTTCATATGAACCGGAAGAATTGACTGGAGTTTGTGGCTGTGGATTGAATCCCCCGTGAAATGGACTGGCAAACTGTGAGAACCCTGCAGAATAACCTGGCTGGACAAACCCTGCAGAATAACCGGGCTGGTCAAAACCTGTAGAATAACTCGGCTGTGTCGCGACCCTCACGAGCGCCAATATGTGGCTAGCGAGGGTTAATGGGCCGTCCGATGTTGCATGATCGGACGCGGGCCTCTCCCAAGGTCCATTACCCAAGTCGCAACTGTTGGATATACGTGATCGACCTTCAGTGCGGTCTAGTGACATGTGATGAGTGTACATGCCAAGGAGTCGCCACCAATCGTTTCGTGGAGGGTACGATCGGAAACCCTATCGAATAGTTGGGAGTGGTCTATTCGATTCTGCGGAAACCAGAGAATTGGGTTCAGGGACTTAGTTACGCCAACTATCGGAGTTGACGCCCTTTCGGTACCTAAGCTGAATGGTTTATCTGATCCTAGGATTTCATACGGACGAGTGGGGTACAAATCCTAAATCTAGGAGTTCATGCAGATGGGAAATGCTACCCTATCAATCACAATCAATAGAAATAAGTGCGCAAATCAAGGATCCAATACATGCGGATAAAACACATGAAAGCAGCATGGCATCCCTAATGAGGCTCTATTAGCCTAGAGAAATATCAATCAAGGTTTAGGAATGATTTTGACATGATTCACCCATGAGGGGCAGAATCGTAATTTTGAATAATTCGGGGAAAATTTACCCTTTAAAAGGATAAATCTGTCATTTTAGACGAATTGGAAAGTCAGAAGACAAGGGAAATAGGATTGGCCATCAATCCAATCCATTTCCTATTTTTCGGGAATTTCCAGGATTTTTCTGGAATTTTCAAGTGATTTTACCCTTGGAGGGGTAAAGTCGTCATTTGGACAAAGACGAAAACTGAAAACCTCAAATATTAGGGTTGGTCGTCCACCTGACCCAAACCCTAACTTTAAGCAATTTTCAGAACTCGATTGAGACAAGAAAGACAATTTTCCCATTGAAGGGCAAAATCGTCATTTTGAGAAAAGGGGCGGGACTCGAAACCCAAACTTAAGAATTGGTCGTCTAATCGACCCTAATTCTTACCTTGGCATTGATGGTTTTATTTTGCATACACAGCAGAGGCGACTTACCCCTAAAGGGTAACGTCGTCAAGTCTCGGAAGAACGGATAAGAAACCCTAAAAATAGGGTTGACCAGTTGTCTGTGGTCAACCCTCGATTTTTTGGGGTTTCTGGAGTGTCTAGGATTTTTCCACGATTTTTCTACATTTTTTTGGAATTTTCTGGAATTTTCTAGCATTTTTTTTTATTTTCTAAGATTTTTTTATTTTTTTATTTTTTAAAATTATTTTCAGAATTTTTTATTTAAAAAATGTTATCCGGGCCGGGTCGGGTGACCCGGCCCACGACCCGCGGCGACCGGTCCGGCCCGGATCCGGGCCCGCGCGACCCGCGCCCAAAACGACGTCGCTTCAATCCTCCCGCTCGAATTTTCAATTTCCCGCCTAAATTGAACCAATGGCCCTGATTGCGCCACGTGGCATACTACGGACGGCCCGATCTATGCAAGGAACCAACGGTTCAGATTAAAGAGCTAGATTGAACCGCAACCGTCCGATCTAAGGTATTATTTAATTTCTGAAAATCATTTTTTATTTTAAAAAAACGGGATCGCGACACGTGGCTAGCTCTCCACCGTCGGATCAGTTTTGTTTTGTTCGGTTATAACCGAACGACTGACGTGGCTGCCACGTGGGCGCCACGTCAGCGCCACGTGGCCGTTGACTCGGTCAACCGCCGTTGACCGGTCAACGGCTCACCGGGGAAGACGACCGGCGCCTCGTCGGAAGGCCTTATCTTGGCCTTCCGATGCCCAAATCTCGCGAAATCAACGCCAATAGGCTTGTTTCGTCGAGCTCTACAACATACCAGAGCCTTGACATGGCAGAACCACAACTTGCACACATGCCATCTCCGACCGAAGCTAATCTCCGGTGGGCGTCCTCCCTGGCCGTATCTAACGTTGAACAAGCATTTTTAACTATCATACAGCATCTATGGAGTTTGAGAAGACTTACCTGACCATCGCGGAGCTTCGGTTTGGTCTAGAACGAGCTATGGAGCTCGCGACCGATCGGCCATGGCAAGGGATAGACTCGGCGATTTAGGCCATGAAACAACATGCGATCAAAGGCAAAAATGTTCAGTGAAGCGAGACAAAACGATTGCAACAAAAATCGCGGCAAATGAGCGACTCTAGCTTGAGTTGCCATTGGAGGCCGAGAGGAAGCTCGAAGGAAGACCTTACATGTTTCGGCGATGAAATGTGACACCGCTCGGTTCTGGAGATTCCTTGGGGTGTCACGAAGCTCGGAGGATATACCCGAAGCTTCGGTTTCGCGTCGCTCGTCGTGGTCGAGCCTTCGAAGCTCACGGCTTCCTTCCTCCCACGACGCCGATCTCTCTCTCTCTCTCTCTCTCTCTCTCTCTCTCTCTCTCTCTCTCTCTCTCTTGGCTCTCCCTCTCCGCCCGTTCTTCTCTTGGCTCTTTCTGTTCTTCAATCCCCTTAACTGAATCTGTTCAACTGAATCTGTTCTTCGCCACCCCCTTCCTCAGTCGGTCGTCCCGATTCGGTTCCAGATCTACCAGCCTCCTCTTGTACACACAACGCCAGTTCTTGCCAGTTAGAGGCCGGACGTATGCGGATGAATCACTGGCGTCGGATCGTGGCTTGTGTACGTGGATTGGAGTTGCAATTTCAGTCTCGCCTCCTTCGGGTTCCTCTGTGTGCGCGAAGAAGAACAAGCAGAAAGCGTTCTGCTTATGACCAACTTTGGTCAACGGGTTGACTGGGTTGGGTCAACCCGACCCAGTTGACCCAGTTCGATATTTTCTCCAAATTCAATGCCAAAATGAGCATGAATCACAAAATTGATCATGAAATCGGATTCTATGACACGAATTCCATCTGAAAGATGTAAATTATGGCTAAATTGGTTTAAATTTGTGTGAAAACCCCAAATTTAAGGCAGGATCCGAAATCGATTTTCGTCAAATTGAGGTTCCTAATGGACGAATCGACCCCAATTGAGCCCACCATTAGATTCAGGGGATCGAATACTATAGGGAGGAAGTATTGGGATTCTATGGGTGTCCCTCAGAAAAGTTTAATATCGGAATTGGCATAATAGGGACTAAAATGAAAAGATTTTTATGCAATTAGGTCCCTAAGGCCAAAATTGATCAAATCAGTGCACAATTGAACCAAATTGAAATGTCAGGTAATCAAGCTGAATGTCAAGATTCGGGAAATGCAAAATATTACAAATAAAAAGACTCAGAACATATTTTTTGACAAATTTAACGCTGTGTGTTACAAAGAAACACACAAAATTAAACTTTAATTTCGACTCTTGATGAGGTCAAAATGACAAGGGATTTAAAAGAAAAATATTGACTATTTTCCTATATTTTTGTGACCTCGAATTCTATTTTTTGTTGATTTTTCTAGTATTTTCCTATTTTCTAAAAATACTAAAAAATGTGAAAAATATGAAAAAAAAAAATTGGTCAAGAATGGTTCCTTGGGCTTGGCCAAGGCCACCAAAGTTGATTTTGTAATTTTTTGACTTTTTATGAATTTTTTTATGATTTTTTAAAAATAAAACTAAAAAAGACTTGGTCGAAAATCAGGTGTCAACAGGCTGGCCAAACCCTGCGGAAAAACTCGACTGGTCAAACCCTGTAGAATAACCGGCTGGCCGAACCCTGGAGTGAACCCCTGATCGAAATCCATCGCATGATACTCCAAAGTGTAGGGGACGCTATCACCAGTTGGAGGAGGTCGAGCAGTCCTCCTAGTCGGCTGAACAGTCTCAGGTAGCTCATCATCGGGCCTAACGGGTTCTGCTATAGTTGCTGGCTGGGGTGGTGGTATCATTGTTAGCTACCTCTCCTCATTCTGGGCATGTAGCATTGCCGTAGCTATATTCTCCAATGCTTCCCAAGACTCCCGAGATGGATTGAAGTTACGTGTGATATGTAAGATGTGTTCGACACCATCGCCCTAGTAATGATATCAAAATTAACAAAAATTATCAGATACGTTATATTACTAAAAAATAAATATGGAAATTTTTTTGACACATAATGAATTAAATTGAAAGTGTTTGCACGAACCGCGACACCCGCTGCCGCTCCCATAATAGAAATCCACTTCCGCGTATGTCTACGGTACCATTCCATGTATGCTGAATGAAAATGGAGTTCTTCCGTTGCAGGAGGACCATTGACAATATAATTGGCACGATTGTCCCACATATCAATCGACTGTCTGTGCTTTTTTACCCAATCCTTCCCAACTGGCCTTAATTCAATATCATGAAAGTGTGTATGATCATGCAGAGGTATAGGTATCGGCTGCTGCATACTGAACTGACGAAGTACTCGGTCTTGATAATGCCACTCAACTATCCAGTAACAGATGAGTGGGACACGAGCTCTCCAAATGTCTCGTCTTTACAGGCAGTAAGCTGGTAGATCCCTCAGAATGTCATTGGTGTAGGGCTTCCAAATAATCTGTTATTGTAACAAAATACATCAAATAAAACCAATAATTAATCTAAAAGCTAACATTATATTAAACCCATTGGTTGCTATCATTTCTTACATCTTCTAATGTCATTCTATCAAATTGATAGAGCAAATATGACAACGCATGTGTGGGAACTGCCGTTGTCTGTAGGCCTAGACTCCATCTGCATAAAAAAAATTATTATATGATACGCACTAGAAAGAATTAATGACTCGTGAACCTAAAAAAGCAACAGATCACATACCGACTACCAAGAGGTGCATCTTCCAAAGGATGACGGTCCATCAGGGTTGGGGCGATGCATTTGAAGCGCTCGCACGCCCAAATCTGCAATACATGTAAGGCACCCCCGATTTGATGCGTCTTGAAATAGGTTGCATTGCATAGCTCCCGATACAACTAAGCAAGCGCTGCTAAACCCTAACTATACTGCGTAGAGTCGTTGAGGTTCATTAATAGTGGAAGAAACAGCAAACTTACTCGGGCCCCTGATTTATCTGCAAAAATAGATCCTCCAAGTAGGCGGAGAATAAATGCCCTAGTATGCTGCACGACGGTGACCTCATCGGCGTCGTTCGGAAGCTCGTCAAAGCGGTCTTTCAGCCATCCTAAGTTTATCTGTGTGCCTTTCAAGTTGGGTGGGCGGTCCCCAAGTAGATCATCACATAGAGTGCCCCAATTGAAATTAGTAGGGCTAGTAACTGCAAATCCATCGATGGGCAGCCCTGTGATTAGCGCAATATCTTGTAAAGTGATAGTGCATTCACCTTCCGACATATGAAATGTGTGGGTCTCAGGTCTCCATCGCTCGACCAACGCGGTAATCAAATGCCAGTCTAGCTGGAAAAAACCCATCATATAAATTCCGTAAAATCCCGAGGCCCGAAGATACAGGACTATGCGCGGATCAAAATCATCGATATCGACGTGTAACATCGCTCGCTAACATCTAAGGGGTAGATAATGATGCCCCTGTAAAATGTAAAATAAATTGTTAATAACAATTTTCACATTGCCGCTTTTATAGACAGATGAACTGATAAATTTTAAAAATACCATTGCGTTCCATACGATCTTTGATCTATGTCGAGCCTGCCCTGTAAGAAGGGAATCATCCTCAGGTCCCGGCTGAATGTAATTCCTCTGTGCCATATCTACAATTGTGATATTATATTATTACAATAAATTCACATACATAATGTAATAATGAAATTATTAAAAAAAAATGTAACAACGATAGACATAATTTAGAGGTAATTTACATATATAATGTAACAACATTAAAAAAAGATCAATACAGTTCTTTACTCAAAGAAAACAAATTACTATATCTAATTTACACAATTCACACAACTGTGAGCTATTCTTGGGTCGATCTGTATGCACAAGTTTCAATATTGTGCCCTGATTTTCCACAGTTACTACAATTGATGGCAGAAGAACTACTGCTAGGTGTCGTCCAGTCCATCTCATTACGTATCCGTGATATACGGGGTCTTCCTTTTTTCCTAATGCATCTCGGGTCTGGCACTAATGGCAGCACGTCAGGTGTAGACCAATAATCAATATCGCCTGACGGATAAAATGGATACTGATAGCACTGAATGGTTTTATCCATCGTGTAGCACTCATCCACGTACATGTTGTAATCAACAGCATGTGTTTGACATGTTACAATTACGTGGGAACATGGAATTTTAATCTCTTGAAATTTTCCGCACGTGCACGTTCTCTGGTCTAGGCTCACTATGTGCTTCCGGCCCCCTGATCCTCTTGATCTGTCAATTCTAGTTTTTACTTCGAAAAGTCCTGTATCAGAGTCGAAACGTGTCATTTCATGCCAATTTGCATGTTGACTGTTTTCCTCGAGCGTCTAACCCGCAAAATGCGTCAATATACGTCCTTGGGCCTCCTGCGTCCTGTACGTCGTTCTTCTGGTGTCAAAATAAAGGTTCAACTGATAAAATATCTTATCCACCATAGCCGTTATTGGCAGACCACGATAACCCTTTAACATGCCGTTGACCGATTCAACTATATTTGTTGTCATCGCTCAATATCTTCTTCCTCCATCATAAACCTTGGTCCATTGTTCTCTTGGAATCTGATCACACCAAGCAGCTGTGCGTGGATCCATACCCCTAATTTGGGCCATGATGTGTTCAAACTTTTGCGGTTGATTCGCGTAAGCTGTATATTGCAATAATAATTACTGATTCGCACTCAAATTTATCAACATTATTTTTCTAAAAATTTAAAATTTTAAAATTTACCTGCCTCCTCAACGAGACCTTTGCCTTCGGCATTTTTGAATTGTCTATTGTAGTTGCTGGCAATATGCCGTGCGCAAAATCTATGGTGGCCATGTGGAGGACGCCATACTGCTGACTCCATTGCTTTTATAATTCCTCTGTGCCTATCTGATATTGCACAAATATTTTCCCTCCTCCGACAGACATATCTCCGTAATAGAGTCATAAACCACGTCCAATTGTCATTATCTTCCCGATCGACCACAGCAAATGCCAGCGAGAATATATGATTGTTGCCATCAAGTGAGGTCGCTACAAGGAGCGTTCCTCGATATTTTCCATACATAAATGTACCATCAACAAATATCACAGGTCGACAACTTGCAAAGCCTTCAATCGTCTGATTGAAAGTCCAAAACATGCGATTGAAAAATGTGCGGCTCCGATCTTGGCTCATGCGATCATTAATCACAAAATGAGAACCTACATTCTTTAACATCATTTCATTCATGTACTTCCTCAGCCTACCGTACGATTCATCCCATCCTCCAAAAATGGAGGCGATTGCCATTTGTTTAGCTGCCCAAGTTTTACGGCAAGTAGGTTCGAAGTGCAGCTTGTCTTGAATTTCTGCCATCAGTGCTTTGATTTTGATATCTGGTTGGGCTCTGACCATTGCCTTTATCTCGCCGCATATGTACTTCTGATCAAGTTGTCGATGATCCCGTGACATTTGAGGATTTGTACATGTGTGTGGCACATTGTACTTAGTTATTTTCCAAAATAGGGTGCTCGCTTTATGAGTCGCACAGAGCCTCCAATCACACGGCCCATTCTTATTACCACACCTAATAATATATACTAGGGGTGAGCGGTTCCCGGTCCGGTCCGGTTCCCATAAAAAATCAGGAACCGGACCAATAGTCCCGGTTCCCTTTTTTCGAAACCGCGAACCGGACCGGCCACTCTCGGAACCGGGAACCGGACCGGACCATCGGTCCGGTCCGGTTCCCTAGCGGTTCCAATGGTGGCCGGTCTAGTGACCGTCCGCGGTTCCGAAAAGTGGATGCGCACTTTTCGACGTAATTCTTCAACCAATGACACGCAAGTAAACATACAGTCTTCAAGTAAAATCTATTACAGCCTATACGTTCACCATTCTTTGCCTCTATATGCAAACATCCAGTGTTGGGACAAACTCGGGAAGCCAAGGCAGTGACTTGCCATCATCGGCGCTAATGACTGTTTTCTCTAGCCCCACTCTTTCAAGAACAGCAGATAGCATGTGCACGACAGAAGAATAGACCCACGATAAGGATGTCCGAGATCGAGTTCTCAGGTCATTATTCATTCCACTTTGCTGCTCAAAGAACTGAGAGATGCAAGAATCATTCATCCATTCTATCCACTTTATTCCAAGATCAACCATTGCGATAACATGACTCCAAGACCATGATTCAGAATCATTGCCAGCACATCCTGTATTTTGAATGCATGTATGCTTCTGCGAAAGAAAATTTGGAAGCCTGCGAGCTAAAGCTGCCAGAACAAGGTATGCCTCATTGGAGATTGAAGTGAGTTCTCTTGTGATGCAACCCAAACATCAGTCACTATTAAGCAGTAAACACATTTTTGGTCTGGTTCTACATAAGCTCAGCGATCGGTTCCCACTTTTGGTTTGGTTATCCAAATATGTTTGTGGAACCTCCCAGGTCTTGAAACAGCAGAACATTAACGTGAGCTTTATATTTGTTTCTTTTTTTTAAGGGACCGGTCCGGACCGCCCGGTCACCAGTTCCAATTTTAGGAACCGGGGACCGGACCGGATCCCCTAAAACCGGGAACCGGACCATCGGTCTCGGTCCGGTCCGGGCGGTCCCGGTTCGGGCGGTCTTTTTTGCTCACCCCTAATATATACTGACTTATTTGTCACATCACTGCAAAAGCTTTGATTTCTTGTCATGGAGTACTCTTTCGCAGCCAACTATAACGCGTCTCGTGATGGAAACACCATATCAACCTCAAATTCTTTTGATGGATGAAATGACCTACGTCTCGACTTCACTCTTGTATCGACTTGCATCATATCAAAGTCGATCTCCCAATGGCGCGGAGGATGTACCAACGGCGAGATGGGATTACTGCAATGGATGTTGTAGTAAGCATCCATATCGACATCTTCTTCATCACCGTCATCAGTATCCATCCAAGGATCATCTTCTTCATCGATATAAATTCCATCATTATCATCAAGCTCCACGTGCTGATTATGCACACCAATGTCCTCTTCACCAACATTGGAACCTCCTACTTGGTGTTCATCGACAGTTACATAGAACCGTAAAAATCCCATAGAACCAACCCAAAGTACAAACTGCTAGATCATCCCAATTGTATCATCATTATACACCTCCATAATGTCATGTACATCGGGTATCTATACATCACGCTACAAATATACTGATTTCCCGTTATATTCATTGCGTGCGCAATCGTAGCACGTAACTCATCAAATGTGGAGATATTTCCGAATTGGAACATGGCAGAATGTCCACCATCGTAATCACGTCCATATTGATTCCGTACTATTGTACCTCCCCAGCGAACAACCGCAAAAGATGTAGACGACATTCTGCTAAATAAATAAATTATAAATTATTTCGTAAAAGCTGTACATTCTGCTTTTCGAGTTATTTTTCCAAAAATTAATCAGATATGATTTCAAAAGAAAAATCGCCGGATCGTAACACGTAATTACTTTTCTCGTTCCTATAACAATACATATTTTTATAAAATACCTAAATTCATAAATATTAGAACTATCGTCACATTAACAGAAAAATTATAACATATTATTAACTGTCTATAAATTAGAACTAAATAAATAAATTTATACTAACGAAAAATTACAATATATTATTAACTGTCTATAAATAAAAACTAAATAAATAAATTTATACTAACGAAAATGCAAAAAATAACTACAATGAAATTTACCTCGAACGACTGAAGGAGAGTACGCAACGAATGAGGAGCTCAAACTGTCAAGAGAAAGACCCGCTTTTATAGAATACCTAAATTCATAAATATTAGAACTATCATCACATTAACAGAAAAATTATAAATTATTACTAACTGTCTATAAATTTATACTAAATAAATAAATTTATACTAACGACAAATTATAAAATATTACTAACCGTCTATAAATTTATACTAAATAAATAAATTTATACTAACGAAAAATTATAAAAATATTACTAACCGTCTATAAATTTATACTAAATAAATAAATTTATACTAACGAAAAATTATAAAATATTACTAATCGTCTATAAATTTATACTAAATAAATAAATTTATACTATCGAAAATTTATAAAATATTACTAACCGTCTATAAATTTATACTAAATAAATAAATTTATACTAACGAAAAATTATAAAATATTACTAACTATCTATAAATTTATACTAAATAAATAAATTAGAACTAACGAAAAATTATAACATATTATTAACTGTATATAAATTTTTACTAAACAACTAAATAAATAAATTTATACTAACGAAAAATTATAACATATTATTAACTGTCTATAAATTTATACTAAACAACTAAATAAATAAATTTATACTAACGAAAATGCAAAAAACAACTACAATGAAATTTATCTTAAACGACTGAAGGAGAGTACGCAACGAATGAGGAGCTCAAACCGTTAAGAGAAATACCCGCTTTGTTTTTTTCTCAAATTTTGTCAAGTAAGAAATTTATAAATTATTTTAAACACTACGAAAATATTAACAAAAAATTATACCCGACCGTCTGAGAGAATTTAATACCGGGAGCGTCTGAGGGAGGAACCACGAGCAAGGTAGAGCGAGGGCAAGCGAAAATGAATGCGATTATCTGAGAGAGGGAAAAGAATGAGCAAGCGAGCGCGATTGAAATGAAAAAAGTAATTGAGAGAGTAACTTACCGATGTCGAAAGAACGAGAGAGAGCGAAGTGCCTGTGAGAGAATGAGGAGCGAAACAGAATGAAGAAGATATTCTACTTCGACTTTGCTTTAAGCAAAGTGAAGCATCCTGCAGGCGCAAACGCTGGCCCGTGAAGGCCTAGAGGCAGGCCTGCAGGAGCCATCCCATCCCATCCCATCCCTCGACAAAAAATCACGGCGAAGACGAGGGAAAAGGGAGGGGCAATGCAGCGAAATATGAGGGGATGCTGCCTCGTGGTCGCCTGGGGAGAGAAACGAGGAAAAAATATGGAGGGAGAGGGGGATTTGCCGTGTGTCGGCGTGGGGAGAGGGGGAAGGGGGGGCCCTCTCCCTCGGCAATTGAATTGCCGCAGGGGGGCGCTGCAGGCGGAGGGGGCAGGAGGGGGCCCGCCGGTGGGCCCCATCGTGGTTTCCCTCGGCATTTCATATGCCGAGGGAGGCCTAAAATTGTAATTTTTTTTAATATTAAAATTGTAAATATTATTGTTTTTTGTATTATTTTAAAAAAAAAAACTCCCTTTTGAGTGATAACTATCATAACACAAGTATAATGCTTCATGCGCGCGCGCAGGGGTGCAAATCCCCGACGGAGGCCCGACGAGTTGAAACGTGGGCGCGAGTGCTCGAATGCATGACCGAAAAGTGGGCCTCGCGACAAACCCATTTTGCTACAAAAATAAATAAAGCAACGGCAAGTTAATGGCATTAAATTTTGCAGTTATAGAATTAAAGCATAACGGCTGGTTTTGCCGTTATGGCTCTATTGCCATTACAAAAGCATACGTGAACAACAATCCAAAGTGCAAGAGTTATTCAAATTCACCAAAGTATTCTGAATGCTCAAAATTTCATTCATTGTGAGGATTTGTAAGAGAGAAATTGAGCATTCAATCGATTGTAATCTTCTTTGATTCATCATAGTGAAATCGCATAATGGCTAGTTCTGCCGTTATGGCTCTGCTACCATTACAGAAGCATAACGACTCTGCTGTTACAGAATTAAAGTTATAACGGCAGATTTATTCAGCGTTATTCCTTTATTTCCGAAATGCCTCATTTACCCTATAAATAGGTGACTTCCCATTCTGTTTCAAGAAGATAGAAGACACTACAACAAAAAGAAAACATCTTCTCCCTCTCTTTCAATTCTCTGCATTTGTACTGTTTTCGATAGTGTTCATGATTTGTTCAAGTTCCACAAAAGCTTTGGAGTGATGTGCTTGCATTTATCGCTGCCAACCATTGTATCCTAGGAGACAGACGTTTACGAAACCTCAAAGCACGTATGGGAGGGGACAAATCTTTTTTAAGAAAACTATGTCAAATACAGGTCTCGGTATTTGTATCAATTCCATTTCCTTTCAATCTTGATTGTGGTTTTGTTCACAGTGTTTGTTGTGCTTATACCGATTCAGTTTTTGTGCTTCTGCCAATTTAACATTTGTGCTTTTGCCAAATTCGATATTTGAGGCAGTTTGCCAATATTTACTATTGTCATTCAAATTTTGAATATCCTCCAATATTATAAAACAGAGTTGTTATTTTTTACACTGTTTTTTCAACATACTATTGATGGAAAGTTGTATCTGCAATTTTGTAGAGCAATTAAGTTTGCCCCGGTTTTCTTCTGGGGAATTTTTGGGTATGCATGGCTCTCTTTGCTGAATTAAGAAGATGAGACTGGGATTGTTAATTGTTTTCAACAGTGACACATCTGTAGTAGAACTGCAATGCACCCACAAGTCCAGTAGGTGTTTTACAAGGTTTTCTCTTCTCAGGTCTCCTTCACCCTTCCAAAATCCAACCATGGGGTGGTTGGTACTTGGTAGACCAGTTGATTTGAAGAGAACCTCCAATCCCACCATGGAAGAGGTAGGAATTTTTTCAATTCTTGTCTTCTGAACATGTTTTTCAGCTTGTCTTTACGTGGCTTCACATTCACACAACAAGAACAGAGCTCTGCACTGATTCTTCTGGAAAAATTTCAAGAATTGGATGCTTAAAGTGTCTTCATGTTATGACCTAACAAAAGTTGACACCTCCCATGGGGTTTGTACTTCTATTTATGATCTCAAATTCCGTTTGGCAGGTCAACGAGGTGCACGGCAAGTTTATCGAAGCATTAAGAGACCTTTTTCGCAAGGCATAAGGCATGGGTTGGCAAGTAAAGACAGAGACTTGATTGAAACCCCAAAAATCCATTATGTATGCAACTTACACAATCGATTAGAGTGGGCACTATACAGGACTCAAGTCCCCCATGCATAGTTTAATGCTTCCTACTTTTAACAGGCAATTGTGGCTTTTGCTTCCTTCCAACAATGGCATCAAGTTAGGCCTATAAATTTCACATAACCGGGGCATTCAAGGTGACGCGATAGCCTCTGAATCTTCCTCTCTTGGTCATCCTGAACTCTGATGCGCACGGTCTAATAAGTTACACAATCAGAGAGAAATCATGCGAATTTTTGGCAATTACATTTACAGCGACGACGGTAGATATTGAGCTGAAATTGATGAGCCGCGAGTGTTTTTCAGCAAACCTTTGAATTTCCTATAAAACCTAAATGACAAGGCAATTAATCTAACTGAGAACAGGAAAAGCAAGAAACCATGGACAAATGTTCCAAACCCAACTTATGCTCCACAGAGGCAACAATGACTTGCCTTCCATGATGCAGACTATGTTATCTAGGCTAAAGTACATTACAAGTGTCAAAACTTGTGCACGGCGTTCATTTTAGTGCCAAAACTTTCAAAACGATCCCTTAAGTGTCAATTCCGATTTGAGCTGACGTGGCTCGCCTGAAATCCGACGTTGCCTATTTTTTTATTAATATTTGAGCTGACGTGGCTCGCCGGAGTTAATACTGAAGTGAGGCGGTTTTCAAAAAATTTGGCACTTAAGTGTCACTTTAAAAAAAAAATTAGCACTTAAGTGATCGTTTTTTAAAGTTTTGACACTGAAGTGATCGTTTTTCAAAAAAGTTGGCACTTAAGTGATCGTTTTGAAAGTTTTGGCACTAAAATGAGCGCCGTACACAAGTTTTGACACTTGTAGTGTACTTTAGCCATGTTATCCATCACTTGAGATCACAAACGTTAACTTGGCCACAACTGACTTGTCCAAGAGCTTCTCCCCTCTGAAGCTTCCCTTGGGGTGCTCAGAACAAGTTTACTGCGTACTATTCATCCTACAGCATGCTGACAATTTCGTACACACCAAAACTGTCCAAAGTGAGATCAATCCACAAGACGAATGTAAATCTGAGGCAAAGCGAACACGATCAGTTTGTCTCGAACCAGACAGCACATATCCACGAACTTCTCATGATGCCAGTCTTCGCATGCAAGCTTTTTTGCGCTGATGTACATGAAAATTGAGTTACTTACCGTACCATCTTATTTTTCAGCGAACCATGAATGTAATTAGTGCCTAAATAGAACAAATTATATGTGGAGATACAAGTAGCATGAGTAATTTACTTATTCACTGAAATCATAAGCAAGCAATATTCCTGCAATCAGGCTGCTGCCAAACTGCAAAACCAGGCTGATTAGCTGAATAAAAATCACTACATCCTCATGCAGTTGCTAACAGGCAACAACCAAAATTCTCCGGCGGTATTAATTTGGCCATGCACAATTGCCGGTGTAAAGAATTATGATGAGCACTGTGGTCAATGCATGAAAGCAGTGACACTTATTTTCCATGTATGCAAACCAACCTCGAACACGACGGAAAATGCATCCTCCCAAACAAAACTATCTTTCTAAAGCTACTAGTGAGGAGATCGTTCGTGAAGAAAGTTAGCCAAAGAAAGTCAAGCTACTAGCCACAAGAAGAACGTTGACCATACTGTTAGCGCGACAGAAGCCAAGGCGTATGTCCACAGCATCACGACGGAACACTCGCTCTCTCCTACTCCAAACAACTGGGTCATCGTGCCTGCCAAAGTGTAGGTTTGTATTACTGATCCAATGCTGTAAACGATCCACCTGATCGTGACTGAAAGTATTGGTCAATTTTCTTGTTGAGAATTGCTAAATGACCATACCTATGTTCGTAGCCGGAGGAAGGGCATAGTGTAGAAGGAGAACAAACAGATATAGTGGATCTTCAGGCACCAGACCAAAGTACAGCGCACTTTTCACGATGACAATCCCGACGATAGGAAGTACGATGTACCGAACCACTACAACTCCGGTAATTAGAGATAGCTGAACGCCCGAACCCCTCAATCCTGAAACAGGGCGCCAACTTTTAAGTGGGAATTTAGTTTCACTTGCTCTAGATACTGATGCTTGCAACCAAAGAAGATATCCAAACGAGTCTTTTACGCTATCGTACCTCTGAGAAGATTTCCTCCCATAATCAAGGTGACAGCAGGGATGGCTGCATCCCTGCAAATTTTAAGTGACAAATAAGTGTCAGAATCCAAGGAAGTGTCCGCAAAAGATGAGAGTTCTCACAACCACAGGCAACTTAAACTGCTCATCAGTTGGGCGCAGAAACTTAGACCAAATCTACTTTATTCACTCTTGAAGAAAACCTCTCAATGTCCTAATTAACGAAAGTCACCACTGAATGTATTAACATGGAGCACAACTATCCAAACCAAGGTCAAAATCAAGGTTTTGGGTTAAACAAGTGAAGAAGATGCGACAGGAATATTCTGCAAACTGCAACTCGTACCCCCATACATGAAATTGAAAGCCTAAAATCTACACTTCTTGCACGCCAAAGAATCACCAAGCTAACAGGAAGAGTAAAATGATCAAACAGTGATGTATCCAGTAACCAATGTTTCACTGGTTCCAGAAAGCAGGGAAAAAAAGAAAAGAGGACAAATAGTACATTCGAATCTGACTTTGTCACATCTGCAAGCGAATGGAGTCCACGATATTATGTGTTGAAAAGGACGTTAAAACTCAAATTTAGTTTATGACAGCCACGTGCAGTCATTAGAGAGATGTTCCTGATAGCTTTACTTTCATAGGCTCAAAGGAAAAGAGATATTCGAGGCGAGAAGAACTCTAGAAAGTGGATGCTAACCAATACATCATCACATTCTGTGTAGAAGGTAGCATACAATTAAACTGCATGCCAAGCTAACCAAACATGAACTTGATACTTTTACCAACATGTTTGGAGCTTTTCATGTGTTTTTAGCTTCAGAAGATTAGCTAGAAGCAAGAGCAATTACCCCAGCAAAGAAGCAGAGTCTTCTATGACTCTTAAGGGAGCGCCTGTGCCAATCAGTAAACCTCTGATGTGTGGAACAACACCCACGATAAATCCGACAATCTACGACATGTTGAGAAATTAAATCAGCAAGACATCTCACTCAACAAAATGAAATGTTTAAGTCGCTAATTTTCTCGAATCAATAGTCACACAATATATATATATATAGATTCGAGAAAAATTAATCCATCTTGATGACAAGCTCCTTAATATTTCTGATTTCCGGAAAAGAAGATACACCCTTTTCGAACGTTTGGAGTCAGTTTACCCATAGAATATAAAAACAAGACGCAGATTACCGCTCCAATAGTTGATGGTGCCAACAATGTTTGGAGATTGATCTTCTTTGAGATCTTTGTTAAGCATTTCTTAAGTTTTCCCCAAGCTGAGACCTGCCACAGAAATCTAAAAGTGATTAATATTTCAACTTCCCCAATTGATCGAACACATTCAATCTATTGACTTGATAAGATCCCCTGACGAGGAATAGCCTCCCAAGACAAAGAAAGTTTGACTCATTGTACTGTCATTAGGATCAACAGATCCAGGTAATCATTATTTCAGATTCACCTTGAATTACCTGGCTATTCGCCTCAGGTTTTACCAAGGGAAGCGTCAATTCATCCAAGTCATCCGTAGAGGTGCAATTCGTTA
The DNA here is from genome assembly GCA_021437785.1 of Rhodomyrtus psidioides. NCBI lineage: Eukaryota > Viridiplantae > Streptophyta > Magnoliopsida > Myrtales > Myrtaceae > Rhodomyrtus > Rhodomyrtus psidioides. The sequence goes on from JAILYB010000005.1 coordinate 9,004,874, forward strand.
ATGGAAGAAGTGCTTCAGGGCATTCTTGGACTAACTTCTCCGTATCTGCTGTAGATTCTGTATCTTTCACTGATTCGTCTATCTTATGTTCTTCTCTTGTCATTTTACTTGCAGACACCCGTATGATGTTGAAAACATAAGACCACAAGAAAACAGCTCCTATCTGACAGAGGAAGACAATTCATTGATTAGCCTAGAAGTATGGAAGTACACATGATTCTCAAGGGAAAAGAAGAAGATATCAATAAAATTTAATGATCTCCTTGCTCTCGTATGCATATGTTCCCACCTTGCACAGTAGAATGCAGTAGCGCACCACAGGTATCTCCATCGATAATATGGAAATAACATCGACTGTCATGAGCCCTTGAGAGGAACAGTATCGATTCCACTTATTCATGAAGTTGTTTGATACAAAATCCAGGTTCTTTATTCTTCGGATATAATTAGGTGTTGAATGCATTGTAAGCTAGCCATAGCTACTGCAGTATATAACGCTATAGACAAAATATTGAAATTGCGTAGAGCTAATTGCAGGTGGAGTGTCTGCAGACAATACCGCCATAGAAATCGAAGCATAAGTCATCCCATATTTATGGCAAACATCAGGTGCTCCAAATGGACTGCCTTGCTCTTTGCATACTGCTGGGATGATAATCAGAGGCAAATTTCCCAGATTTCCTGATTAGATAAAAGAGGGAGGAAAAAAAAAGGAAGAAAAGAAAGTGATCACAATGAAAGATCCATTAGACTCAGACGGATGACCACATCCATCCCCAGATTGTGCACATGAACCATCTAACGGCGCAAGGATATGGAGACACTCATTGATGGATCGATTACATAAAGTTCCTCTGCCCCATCTTGGTTGCTCAACTGAGATAAAATTGACTCTTCATCATGAAATCGGCCGCGACAATCATAAAGCAGATTTGAAGGCATTACAATGTGAAGACAGCTTGTTAAATCACAGGAATGACCATTGATTCCATCACAAGTAATGGGCCTTTAACATATTGAAGATATCTTACCAGAGGCACAGCAACCTAATATAACGCCTTTTACATGCTGCGGTGCTTGAGTGACCTTTACAAGTATGTATCCAAGTGCCGATCCAATGATAAACGTAATCAGGATATTGATTGGCATGAACCACCTATTCATTTTGAATAAACTAGGTCAGTAGAATTTGGCTGATTTCTGAAGCACCATCTTACTCAAAAAAAAAAAAAAAAGAACCAGAAAAAGAACAGAGACGCATCGATGACAGATGATTACAAACAAGGGTAACATGACTAATATCCGGAAAGAAACTCACAATTGAACAATGTTCTCTGAAGTAACTGTCCCGGCCAGGTTGCTGCCAACTAGTGCCGGATTAAACACGAAAAATGCAACCTGAGGGAACATATATTTCATTGCTGTAAGATGCAATACAACATCAGCATGGAAGGAGGAGCTTGAGATTAACTCACTCTATTCAGTTGCTTCCTAGTGCTCTCCCCCATTATGTCAACATTTTCAAGAGCAAGATATAATCCCAGTGCAGTCACGAGGAGCAATTTCAAAACTGGCATCGAAGCAACTAACAGAAGATCAAAGAACCCCATCTTCTTTTGGAAAAAGTTCCTTCGAGCCTCCAAGTTCGATGCTTTGCCACCCCTAGACAGAACAGAGAGCAAAGAAGGTGTGTATGCTGTAATATATGCAACTTTTCATCAAACAACGAGAATCAGATGAGGGCCATCTACTGAAAGGAGGCCAACAGGGGGAAGACCAAAAAGAAATCTTCAGGTTTCTGATTTTTTCACACGAAGAACCGCTTACGGTTTAATTTGTCTTCAGTGAATGAACTTATATTAAATATTACAACGTGACAACAGGAAAACAAAACCAAAAGAACCTATGAAAGTGACTCACACTAAAACATTCTCAACATGCACAAAGATGTAGAAGAAAAAGGTTCTGCTTTGCTGACTGAAATATTACAGAACATCATCATTGGCGAGACAATTGTGAGAAGGATTGGGTCCCAGATCCCAGAAGAAAACTTCGAATTGCATACTAGCCAGAGCAAGAAGCAATGGCTCCTCCACTGTATCAGCTTCAACAAAAAGCAATGCTCACACGGAAGAAGATGCTCTGAAACTCCCAATGCGACAACATCCGACGTGGGCCTACTCTGTTTAAGATTATTAAAACCAGAGGAAAAGATGGAATTTACCTCTAAGTCTGTCTCGTTCTACGTCCAAGAGACCAAACAATTAACTAGAGAAGACATGATAATCATGAGCAGACATTTATATTATAATGTACATATAGAAGACACAATTATGGACATGCACCCATCACGAAAAGTAAAGACAAAGCAGGATAGACTTAGGAAATAAGAAATCAAACGTAGATGTGGTAAGAGAAGACGCGTTGCTTCAACCCTCTTCGAATCCTGAGGATTTTCTTCCCCCTTCTTTTTTATTTTTCAGTTCTTTTTTTCTTTCCTACGTTGTCTCTCTCTCTTTTTTTCCAGTTCTTCTTTTTTTTTCTTTCCTACGTTGTGTGCACGACAGCCTCAAAACTCTTCATTAAGATACTAGATGTAGATGACTGTGTGCGCGCCAAGGCGCGTGCCTCGTCTCTTCCAACCCATGTCTTGATGAATACCGTTTCGAAATATCATCGTTTTAGCTATAGTTTGATGCAAAATCAGGGAGGACGTGAAGTTTTTGTCTTGTGTGGCCGTAAAATCATTGGATTCTCAATTTGAATGAAGAGGGAGAAAAAGGGAAGAAGCAACAAAGTACTGAAGTTGTACATTCTTACCGGAGAAGGAGAGTTGCACCATGCAACCCCTGTTGATATTACCTGCTTAAGAAGTACTTGCTTGGTTCAAATTTTTTGGAGGCATTTCTAATTATCAACAGGAACTAAATGTAGCTCTTGGAATTGAAAAACTAGAGCTGATCTCCGTCAAATCGTGATTTCATAGCACCTAACAATTTCTTTACATTCCAACACTCTGGCTATGATATTGGCGGGTAGATCATATGGGAGAAAATTTGGTAACCAAGTCGATTTCGATACGAAGAGTTAACATGCGTCGAATATCCGACACGGAGCACAAATAAAGGGATCCGAACAATTTCCCGAAAAATCGAAAAAGGATTTGGATTTCAAGGGTGAGACGGGGTAGGATGATGCATGGGTTGGAATAACCTTTCTTCGACGCTCTACCCAATCAAAGGGATGTGGTTAAGTAAGTGCAGAGATTCTAACATGCTTTAAGCAGCTGCCATCTTAGCCTAGGACGCAACGAAAGTGCTGCGTCGGTAGTCGACAATGAGGTTTTGGACATTTGGTTCGGAGGCAGAGGATAAGGAGGAGAGATCGGCGCGTCAACAGTTGAACCGTAGTTGGAAATTAACGATCACCGTCGCTTTTGCCCGGGGAGGTGGCCCCCACAAGCCACGGGGGCTCTTTTTGTCGATGTCCGTGCCGCTTTTGTGGACCGAACCTTTATAATGATGGGTCGTGCGTACTCTCTCTCTCTCCCCAGTGAGTTTCCTTTGGGCTGCCCATGTACTGACTCGTTTGATTCTGTAATGATGAGGACGAAGGTGACACAGATTGGATGGGAGCTCGTGGGGAACACACACTGGTCATGCACTTAACCAAGATTGGCCCACGGTGAGTTTCCCTTGTCTCTTGATCTACCCCCAGATAGCCGGATATTCGACAAGTCGGTGCAGGGCTCCGAGAGGCCACCAAATCGTTTATACCGTGTGAAGCTGTAGGAAGAGTCAGCGGTGGCAGGATTATAGCCACGTCGCCGGACTCCTGATACTCCGTTGAATTGTCACCACCATCATGTGAAGATCTCAATCGAGAAGATGACGGTCCCTGGAACAAAGGCCTCGTACGGAATCTCTCCCCCCACAAAACTTTCATCGTATAACTATTCCAAAGTCGCCACGCACCATTTTTCCAGCGCATTGAGAGCGCAACCCGACATACCCTAGTTAGTCAGTCAGCCATGCGACGATGATCTCACTTTACTGGTCAGGCTAAGTAAAAGAAAAATCATCCACGTACGGAATAGAGAATGGTGATAGGGTCAGTATCCCTACCACATCGAATCCGGGCGGAAGCCCAAGAATGGTGGCGAATTGAACCAAAGAGCAGTAAGCAACCAAAGAAATTCCAGCCCATTGACAGGTGCATCTGCCTCAGCATCACCGCTTTTAACACAAGTAGTGCAACATACAGGATAGGAACCGATAGACATGATTGTCAGGCCAAGATTAGATAATTTCATCCGACGGCGATCCAATGATCAACACCCACTTACCCACTCCATGCAAGGCAAGCTGCTATAGCGCGGAGAATTCTTTTTACCTTAATCAGCATTCAGCACTTCTGTTAATTTGCTCGACTTCCTGATGTAACGCTCTTCGAATCTACTAGAGAAAAACAAAAGGCAGCACTTATCACTGAGAGTGCGCAGCAAGTATTCCAATTTTATTGCTTCTCACAGACAAAAGAGCGGGAAACACAAAGGTAAGGGAGTGACTATTGTGTCTTCAAAAGCCGTTATACGTAATATATCTGCCACGAAGATACTTGTCGGAAATAACTAGCCTCAAAATACGTATTACCAACGCATTAAAGAATCACTATGACAATTCTCTATGATACCGAACCAACTACTCTACATTTGTGAAGCTGCTTGACCCACAAAATATATGAGAGTTTTTAAAAGCTTCCACAGGAAAAAATTTGCAAGGAACCATACAACAGCTCGATGAAGCTCAGACTTGCGAAATTGGTTACCGGATCCCTCAGGGTTCAGAAACCATTGCTGTCAGATCCAATTCCTCGTCAGAATCTATCACATCCTGAAAATCGTAATATGGGTTTGCCTGCACCAATGGTTCATCAAATTTCTCCTTAAAATCCTTGGTTTGTAAAATAGCAGAGTTTCACACGACAATAATAACAGCATGACTAACACAAGTGCAATGCCTAGTTATAATCTCGCACTAAATTGAGGCGTGATGAAATACCTTTGGCCTAGGTGTAACTGCTTCGAAACTGTTGAACGTAGGGTTATCAAAATTAGGAGGTTCCAAGATAACATACGCCCCCTTGTTCTTGTATCTCTCCGCTGTTGCCTGCAAATCCGACAACACTATGCATGACAACTGGTACAGGTTTAACTGTTGGAATATATAAATATTAAACCACGTCTTCTTCTAACAGCTTAAGCTTTTAGAGCAGTTGGCAGTGGTCTCATCAAATTTAATATGGTATCAGAGCAGGAGGTCCCGAGTTCAAATCTTTCTAGGCCCCTATTTGCCTCCCCAATGAATTTGTTCACGCTTAGTACTAGGCAAAAGGCCAGACTAAGCGTGAGGGGGAATGTTGAAATATATAAATATTAAACCACGTCAGCGAAAATATTCCCTAAGGAGATGGGTAGAAAGAACAGGCCTTTTAATTTGGAAACAGGATCTCAAATCAAGCAGAAACATAAGTAATCCCCTTGAGACTTCTATATTCTTTATTAATAGTTTAACACGTTCAATGAAACTCTAGGCGCATTTGCATCTCTAGCTTTCCCTTTTATTCAACAAGATGTCCCATCCAATCTCTCTTGAGCTGGTGCATGCAGAGGTTTGAAAAACCAACAAGCATCTTCTTGGAGCAAGAACGTAAGTGCTGTATCAATTGATCTAGTAAATAAAACAGAAGTGGCCAAAGTACCTGAAACTGCGGATAATCTGGAGCACTAAATAGCGTAATTAACCTCCCTGACTCCACAACATGATCTATGGTATAACCCTCGTCCATTCCTGCAAGACCAATTCGCTTTTCCCTCGCATCAGGTCCTTCATGTGATCTAATAATTAACTGGGGAAAAGACAGCAGCCAACAGACCTAAAATCAGCCCTTAAAGTCCTATGCAAGATATTGCTTCAATTATATTTAAGTCGATGGAAAAACAGATAAGAGCAAAGACTACCGTATTCGTTCTTAAGCAGACATCCAGACAGAGGGATTCAAGTAAAAACCAAAAAACAAAAACAAAAAAGAACAAGTAGACATGAGAAAAATTAATGTTGATCTTCAGTCATTTGTCATCAACCAAGTTCCCATGGCACCTCATAAGTACTGAACTGGCAGCGGAGTTTCCATCATTCATTATATAATTGTGATAGCCAAAGTCCAGAATTGAACTTTCTGCAACTGGAGTCCATCCAGTAATCTACTTACTCCTAATAGCAACAAGTAGCTAAGTTAAACAAAGAAGGGTGGTATATATACTCAAAAAGAGGAAGCACTTGTCCTGTCAAGCACCGCCATGCTTCATTATGTTTGAAAGTTCATATTAATCCAGCAGAGAATTACACCATTGTCCTTCCCCTCAAGTCTAATTCACTTGTCAATGTAGAATCAATGGCCATGCAAATAAATGACCATCCCTCTCTAAAAGAGCTCGGCTTGGCCTAGAAACTTCATGCAAATAGTAGCCTACTTTATATGTTCCCAATGAAACAGAACAGTGCTCGGGTAGAATAGATAGAAGATGACGGCACTGCTAAGGTCTGCCGCTAAGTTCTAACATATGTTCTTATGGTTCAAACTACAAAGCGATGGTAAAATTACAATAGATGAACATCGGGAAAAGAGCATCCATATACTGAAAAGTAGAGAGCATAGAGTAGAAATTGAACTAGACTTGAAAGATTTGGCCAAGCAATGCTCATATTTCTTGATAGAAAGCATACAATTTTTATTACTTCAAACATCAGAGATACAACCTTTAGTTGATATCGCTTCAAAAACTCCTCTGTGCAGTCTGGACCCCACAATAATCCGATGCCCCTCTCTGTGTTTGGGGAAAGACCAAGAGACATTGATGGATCTGACCACAACACATCACCTGGAATCAGATTCAACCCTTCCCATGGAGGGTCAAGTACTGATCTCCTAGCTTTAGATAATTCTTCTAAGGAACCAAGAGATAAAGTACTAACTTCAGGATTTGAGTTTATACGGCGATTCTTTTTTCCCTTCGATCTCTTTGATGGTGTGACGGGTATACTTCGGAAAAGCCCTCCATGAGCTGTATATACACGCCCAGCAATGATTGACGCTAAAGGGAGCCCCTCAAAACATCCCAGACATTTCCTATAGACATGCTTTCCTCTATCACCATATTTTGTCAAAACTTCTTGCTCAAAACCATAGACAGAAGTACAGTATTTTGATTCATGGTTCCCTCGGAGAAGAAAAACTCTCTCTGGCATAAACACCTACACGTGATATTACTCAAGTGAGAAGAATGCTGTCCTCTGTGAGGGTGGGGGGGAATCAAACAAAACAAATGAGAATCATCACACGAATACCAAGAAGAATCATACTCCCCACAAAAGGATATATCAGTACAATGGCACAAAAGATGAAAAAAGAGATGGGAAGGAAGTAGCCTAACAGGAAAAGAATGCATACTAAATACTTGAATTTGAAACTGTCATTATTGTCGAAAGATTGATCCAAAGAACAAGTTATGCAATATGGGACGCAGAAAGAAAAAATCCCTTGCCCTAAGCTATTTGAGAATCAACAGGAATCACAATGTATATCAACGTAGGAATAATATAAGAACTGAACAGACAGACGGCTATCTTGTTTGAGAAGCTCTGATAACCAGCATAATCAAACAACTCATTCCAGAGGTGCCATCTCAAGTTACATTACGAAGATTCATGCAAGTAAAATTCCAGATTAGGCTCAAACTCAGGTCCCACTACTGAAGAGGGAAAAAGAAAGGATTGACACGCGCATTTCCATTGAACCATTTCACGCAAATCAATCCGTTCTCTATCATTTAGGTCCAGAGACATCTAAAATCTTTCTTCTCACGTCAGGTACTCACAAATCATAAAGCAGCGCATAGATGAAGTTAAAAGTTAAAACGCCAACAAAGCATACAACAGGAATATGCCCGTCCATTGCTGAGGACAGACATCTGGAGCAAGAGACGCATTTGCAGCATCGCAACTCACCTTCCAAGCCAACAAGAGCATGAAAGTCTCCAAACCCCAAGCCCCTCTATCCACGTAATCCCCATTAAACACAAAGAACCGATTTTCACAAGGAAAACCAGCACTCTTCAACAGGAACAGAACATCGTGAAGCTGCCCGTGAACATCCCCAACAACAACCACCCTACAGTCCTTGCCACGCTCATCATCAACATCAAGATCGACCCTCACAAGGTTAGACTCTTTGTGCAGAATCTTGGAGGCAGTGAGGACGAGGCGGTCAAACACCTGGACGGGAAGGACAGTTGGGAATTCTGCAGGGGGCATATTCCTCGATGCCCAATCGAATTTGGACATCAAATCCAAGACCCAGTTGAGAGTCAGGTTCCCATCCGGCGGCCATGAGATTTGAGCTTCTGGGGATGAAAATAGAGATGGGTCTTCATCAACGGGGCTGGTTATGGCGGTGGTGGCGGTGGTGGGGGTGGTGAGGGTGGTCCCAGTTGAAGGTGTAAAGAAAGATTCATCATTCGGAGACGAAGAGGGTGGAGAAGAGAAGGAAGCACCATTTGGCGAAGGCGATGACGACATGGTTAATCGTCCCCTTCTTGTTCTTCTTCACACACCGTCTCGATTGAACAGCTTCTTTCAAGAGTCAAACCCTAGAAGAACTCCTCCTAATGGAGTTTTGGAGAAGATTTGGATCCACTTGCCATTGCCAAGAAGTGTTTGTGCCCATTGCCAGCTTCTTGGCAGTAATTAACCAAAATTCAAGAATCGTAAGGATCGAGATGGATTAGAACCGATCCATCTGTATAGTGAACGTACTTGGGATCTAGGTGTACGACCAGTTTCTTGCCTTTTTGTATTTCGTGAGTTGCAAATTGTAGCACGGGAACATGAGTCGGATCGTTTGGTCTGATCTGGTCAGTTGTGTTGGATTAGCATCTCATGGGTCGTCTTTCTTGATTAATTTGAACTTAACACTACTTTCGATCCAGAAAAGAAAGATCAAATAACGCTTTAAGTTGATAAAACACATTGATTGGTTGGTTGCGATAATCTTGACGTGCGTTCCCAGGAGACAAAGGAGACATTCCAATGCCGAATTCTTTTGATTCTTGCTGTCGAGCTTTACAAATTTTTGTTATCCGAGGTTTGGAGTCACTGTTTCAATCCCACTGAAAACAGAAATATTAAAATAAATTAACGAGTATTATGACCGTCATAAATTACAAATACTAATTTATTAAGAATTAATCGAATTGAAGCTATAACGTTATCATTGGCTGAAATCGAAATATATGCAAGATCCGGATCACAATTTGTATGGATTAAACAAATTTTTAGGATTCATAAAGTGATACATTCTCGAAAAAGCCGTATATTCTTCTTGTCTGAAATCGAAATATCTACGAGATTTGGGTTACAATTTGTATCGATTAAACAAATTAGTAGGATTCCTAAAGTGATACATTCTCGAAAAGTCGTATATCCTTCTTGTTAATCAACGAGAATTATAGTGTCAGGTAACCCTGTCATATATTTAATCATGATCTGATATGTTTGCAAGTGAGATAATTATCTGTTTAACGTAGTTGCGTCTCTTTTCGGAAGACAATTGAGTCTCCTTGTGTTTTTTTTTTTTTTTTTCGTTCTCAAGTCCCTGAGCTTATGAAGTCTCGTTTCTATAGTGGACCAGTTCGTTAGCATATCGCCAAGCCGCTTTTTATTAACATATTGACACGGAGCCCTTATTGCGATTTGTGCTACTGAATCAGTTACTTTATTTTTTGTACCAACAATTAAAAAATGTTTTTCCCTGCTCGCTGCATCAAAAATTAAATCATAAGCTTCTAATAAAAAAAACCGAGCAATTTTAATAAGATTTGTAATATGTGATAACTCGACTCACCCATTTAACAGTCATGACTCATGAACCGTGATCTTTGAAATAAAGAACATGCGATCCGGAAATTTTTAATTCGTTTTGAGTGATATTATGTTAGTATTGAATATAGAAAGAAGAGAACCTGAACTGCACACAAGTCTTATCATGAATAGAGGTTTTTCAAATTTAAGGGTTAATTTTGCATCGTGAATATGTTCGATCTGAATAGTCAACGCATTAAATTTAAGATGTCAAAGAAAGGTATGTAACTCATTCAATCTAACTCCAAAAAGATATGTTTAAAAAAAAAGTTTAAGATGTCTGCCCATCATAAATTATAATGCACCTATTTTTTTCACTTATGTCCACCTAAGTTGACGACAAGGTTAATACATGCATTGAGTGTTTTTTTTTTCTCATAAAAGATTATGTTCATGAAAACCGATGGCGTGTTGAGTAAGCATTGCTGACTTGTGTCAATCGATTACTTGAATAGCCTCTTTGGTCTTTGCAACGCAGAGACGAAGCAATAGGGTGAGGAGAATTGGGAACTTGATTCGAGTAGACACGTGGCTTTGAAGTCGGAATCCAAGAGGTCCTACGGGACCGAATCCCCTAACCTCAGGTTTGGAGGTTAGGGGAATCCCCACCCTCCATTAATAGGGGGGAAATAACCTCCAAACCTGAAGTTAGGGGATTTGGGTCTGAGGTCCTACATAAAGGATCCGAATCCCCTGCCCTAGTTGCAGGGCAGGGATCCCTGCAAATTTGACCATTAGATCATCCCCTATTTTAAGGGGATGATCTAATCGTGTAGGTTGCAGGGCATCCCTGCCACTAGGGCAGGGGATCCTGACCCCTTCATAAGAGGTTCATACTTGCTCTTCCTAATGAAAAGTATTGGCCTACATGAAAATTTATACCAATGTAAAATACCCAACATACTGATACCAGCTTTTCGTTTTCGAAAAGTTACTGCATATTACCTAAATATGTGGACAATTCATGTTGGGTCGGATTTCTGTTAATACACGTTCCGATCCGATCCAATCTGAACATGATTGGTAAGTGCTTATTGCAATTTAGAAATACGAAGGACCTGAACCGAAAATACGATTCGGATCGGCTTGGATTATGCTCTCTTTTTGTGTGGTGTTGTCTGGTAACCCAATTTGTGTAACTATCCCCTTTTCTCTATTGTCCCATCTTTTACTTGCTCTTCGGAGCCATCCCCCTTTTGTCTCTCCTCCCTCCCTCTTTATCCTCTACCATGCTCTAGTCGAGATGTGATCTTGTCCCTTGACCTCAAATGTTGAATCAAATCCACCCTAAGAACCGATTGGACAGGAAACTGATTTCCATAAAATTGAAATCGGTAATTGTCTATCTCGTTTCTGGTTCTAGTGATGGAACTTCTTATGCGGACCGGACCTACTATTTTTTTTAAAAAAAAATTAATCTTATTCCTTGAAAATCTCTAAAAAAGAACTATTTAAACTCTTAATTATTGGAGATATTTCCAAATGCAATTATGTGTTTCAAGTACATGCAATCAGTTTCACTGGACTGCTCAGGAAGTGGACCGAATCGAACTATCCGATCCCTAGTTCCGAAAACTAAGAACTGATTCCTCCGATCTAGTCCCCGATTATAGGATGTGGATCAAACCGATCACCCCTACCAACGACCCCCACCATTGACCACCACTGAAGCGGAGGAAGTGATAACTGGAAACAATTCCAAAGAAATTTTGAAATTCGAATGAAAGATATTATGTAGATTACATAGGCAGACATCATTTATATAAATAGTACTCCTTCAGGAACTAGAATTTCATAAAGATAACATTAAACGAATAAAATCTAATTTAATCTAACGGAATACAAATCAAATCTAAATATATCTCAAAACGAATATTGAAACCAAATTTAATCGCAATTCAGTAAATCGGAAGCTCGGTAAGTCGTTTGCAACATGTCGAAAATCGCAATCGGTAAGTGGGAGATTCGGCAAGATAAAGTAGCATTCGAGAACTCTCGAATTCGGTAACATATCCCGATTAGTGAAATCGCCCTGATTTCTGTCGACCACGCTTTTCAAGATAATTATGCGCCAATTGTTCTACATCAACCACTCACTCCACAACTCGACGACAAGAACCTAGCCGATTAGATCCACGGGACCGCGGCCGGGGCCGAGGGCCGGGTCCAAGATAAGGGCGGGGGGATCCTGTGAAGGGGTCGAGGGCCCGAGGCCATGGCCATGGAAGGGTCCGGGCCCGCGACCGAGGACCGAGGCAGGGTCTGGGACCTGGATCGGGGACCGGGCCGGGATCGAGGCCGGGTCCGGGGCCGGATCAGGTGAAGGGGTCGGGGACCGGGGCCAGTGCCAGGGCCCGGGCCGGGGGCCGAGGCTGTGGCCATGGAAGGGTCCGTGCCTGCGATCGGGGACCGAGGTTGTGTCTGGGCCCGGGATCGGGGACCGGGACAAGGGCCGGGGTCGGGGCCAGGGTCAGGATTGGAGTCGGGGCCGAGGTCGAGACAGAGGCCGAATCCGGTGAAGGGGTTGGGGGCGGGGGCCAGTGCCAAGGCCCGGGCCGGGGGCCGAGGCCGTGGCCATGGAAGGGTCCGGGCCCGCGACCGGGGACCGAGGTCGAGTCCGAGGCCGGGTTTGGGCCCGGATCGGGGATCGGGGCCGGGTCCAGGACCGGAGCAGGGGCCCGCGACCATGGCGGGGGCCGGCGACCGAGGCGGCGTCGGTACCAGGGTAGGTACTGGGGCCGGCACCCGGACCGGGATCGGCTCCCGGACATGGACCGAAACCGGTGATTGGGGGCCGTGGGCTGGTACCGAGGCCGGGGCCAAGACTGGTGGCAGGGACCGATGCCGGGGCCGGGGTTGCGGGGACCGCGGCCGGGGCCAGGACTGGTGGCGGGGACTAGGGCCAGGGCAGGGTGGGATATTAGGTGACCCATATCAAATAAAAATGCCGATTTGTATTTCATGAAAATATTTCAACAATATGATTTTATTAAACAATCATAAGAAATAAATTTTCATAGATTAAATTAAATATAGAAGTGTTTTCTTAAATGGATTGGGTTGGGTTGGGTTGGGTTGGGTTGGGTATGGGCTGGGTATGGGTCAAAAAAAATTATTGTGCATAAATGGGTCATAAACGGGTTAATGGGTCGATTTGGGTCGGATCATTTATGACATGACCCAATCCTGACCCAACCCACCCATTTGACACCCTTTGATCCACCCGATCTCACCTCCACCTCTCTCATCTTCCCCTTTCGACCTTGCATCTAGGTCGATAGGCGAGCCTCAAATCTTGGCTCGTCTCGCCTCTTGTCCTTTGTCAACGAGGGAAGACTCTAGTGCGCCTACTGGGTGTGAGTAGGAAGAGAGACGCGTTCAAGGTCGCGTCGTTGTAGATGGGGGACGAGCGATAGGAAACACGGATGGACGACAATGTCGCGTGAGGGCTGGAGGAACGACGGCGAGACAAAGAAGGAAATCGAGATTGTAATCGAGTCGCGGACGTGGAGGACATAGTCGTGATTTGTATTATCGGTGGTTGAGGTGCTGATGACGGCAGAGGAGGAGGAGGCATTCTAACGGTTGGGAAAATTGTCACCCAAGCCCGCTCATTTGACCGGAGAGTTTATGGGACCCGTCGAGCCGCCGAGAGTTGTGGCATGTCCGATGGCAATTAGTCTAGGATGTCGTCCCGTGGCTCTTTCCTAACCATCCACAAAGTAGATGGATCCAAATTTCAAATTCGACCGTGGTCCGACCTATCTTAATCCATGAAATGTAGCTACCTCAATCAAACCAACCGATAAAACATTTGTTTATCATGTCTGATTCTTCATCATTACTTAGTCCACGAAATGAGAACTTTGACCGACGGTGCAGTTCACACATCCTCACGGAAGTGCCACCAAAAATTTCAAATGCGAACGGGGCGAGCTCCGTTAAAAGACGGGCAATTCCGTGCGCCGTCGTCCTCCACGGCGGGAAAAAAAGCTCGGCCGACTCCATTCAACAAAGCAAAAGTCATCTTTGACTTTTTACAGTCCACGGCATCATCGCTTGACTCTTTTTTTTTTTCTTAACATTATTTTTGGACGGTCCGATTTTCTTATTTTTTAAAATTATTTTATCGTCCTTTCTTTTTTGTTAAATTAGAATGACTTTACTCGTGACTCTATATTTTATGTGACTATAATCAAGCGCGTTGGCCAACTGGATCCCCCCCGATAATCTGTACACCGCTCACTTCCACCCGACCCGACCAAGAATAATAATTATCTTTTAATTAATCTAATCGGCTGGATTTATTTTTAATTATATATGATTTTTTATTTTGCAAATGTTTACTTGATGAGCATCACATCACGGTAGGAGTGGAGGATATGGAGGATGATGTCGCTCTCCAACTCCTAATCCCTCCGAAGTATAGTACGAAATTGTCGGTTTAATTAACGTCACCCTGTTTTGACTTTCATATGAAAATTACCCAAAAAAATTATGGGGGTCGGTCGTGATTGACATAAACTATGTTCTCAACAATTTGGTAAAGAAATTGTGGCCCGGCACACACTTATGTGAGGTTCAAATTAGGTCAAAACTCCATACCAGGTCGTTTCGTTTAATTAAGATCGTCCACGTTAGACGCCAGTCATGCCATGTAAGACGATCGATGCGGATTGGATCGCGACGTCGGCGATACCTGACCTAAATTGTCCGGAAGATTTAAGGTTACATTGACCAAAATAAAATTTTTAAAATAGAATTGTGATTTATACATTAGATTTTATGACTTTTTGGACAGTTTTTCCCTAGTCATTTGACATCGAACAAAAGGGGATACTTTCTCTAATGCAAATATTCTTTCTCTTGCATCCACGTCGAGCCTGAGTTGATCGGTGAATGGCGACGGACATTACGTTAGGATTAGGAGAACAAACACGACGAAGCAACAAGTAAATGCGAGAAAAAATTTAGCGAGACACGATATCTTATCATGGTCCACATTTAAATTAGGGTTACATCCAGCGGAGGATTCCACTGTAATTAACGCATTTCATCTTTCTGTTGCGATTCTCAGTTATACACAACATTAGCTACTCATGAGCCCAAACTGAAACTATTAATAAAATACGAGCTCAGACTATAAAAGTCCTAAGGCATTCGCCCTCTCGCAACCTCCATCGGGACGGGACCCTCGTGCCATTATGTCGACTAGAAACACGAAGCAGAGCCACCCCAGTACGATGCCCGCGGAGAGCAAGCGGCAAGCGCTGTGCATGCAATTGCATGCACGTGAAACTCGGGCAGACAAAAACTACGTCGCACCACTCGAAAAACGTTGCTCGTCTCATGGTGCGAACGTGACAAGCGGACCTTATAATCTGTGAGAGGGAGGCAAATTCGATTTGGCGCAAAACACTGCCAAAATTGTTTGTCTGGACTCCTCCTCCACAGACAGCGGCAAGACACGCTGCTTTTTTCGGCTACCTAACCTCCACTCCTCCACCAACGACGAAAACAGCCCCCCCGCCAATTTCAATCACACATCAATCAACTCAACCAGCCCTTCGATGCGACGAAGTTGATGACCTACGCTCGCTGACATTTTCCCCCCGTCCAAGATTTTAATGAGACGGACAAATTAGATGTGTTCCTCCTCGTTAATTGCAACATTAGCTGGAGACAAGTACGAACGCCTCGATTTCAAACTTCTTCCTAAAAGCTGAAATCGTGTTGACATTAAAGACTAAAAGAGCATCTAGTTGTATCACACGGCAATTTCCTCGAATCCTCGTACGCTAGCGTCTCTTGATTAGTGAAAGGGCATGCTAGGCATAATAATTTTTTTAAGTTGGTTACGTCATGAATCACAAATTTTCAAAAGAGTGGGATTCACTAAATTTTTAATTAATTAATTATTTTTAATTTTTTTTATTTTACAGTAACCCAAAAATTGCTACATAAGTAATTCTCATCAGAAGAGAAAATCACCAAAATGTCGTAAACCTTTTTTTTTTTTGCGTCAGTACCGATTCTATGATTTGAAGGCCTGCCATTCTACGTGGCGCGACTGGCATCATCAATGGGATTTTCAAGACGTTCTCTATATTCTTATAACTCATTGGTGAGATTGTGTTCTCTACACGGCGATGCTGCTAGAACGCCGAACTTTAGCGCGCACTGCCTTTTCGCAAAACCGTTGTCACTGAAGAAGAATTTCTCAATGTGTGCTCATAATTGATGATGCGAGATTCGGTGATCAATCGCCGTATGAGTTTTGATGCCACAACAAATTTGCCTTTGAGGAATGGGCTCGTCTTTACAAGCAGTATAATTTATTTTGAAGTTATTATTATTATTATTATTTTACTTTCTTCCCCTATAGAAATTGTCCCTCTTGGTCGCTGGATGGGGTCCGTACGATTGAATTTTTGGGTTGCGTATGTGACGAGAACGAAAAGCTGGCTGTCGTTTTTAGTTTCTCAGGGTTTTGTGCCCGATGATGTCTGCGGTTGGATGTCCCAGATCCCTATGCAAAAACTGGTGTCGTTTTTTGTCGTCGGTCCACAAAGTTAACAGTTTTAATTAGACTTGCGTTTTTCAAGTTCTTGTCATTTGTGAAAGTCAAAGGAATTTCGCGATCCCGAGATGTTTTTGTTTGTTTAGGCAAAAATGTCTGGGGGTGAGTACAGGCGGACAACATAACGGCTGCATAATTTTCGCCTTTACAGATTGGAAAGGGTGGGGCCAATTAATCACGCAATAAGTCATGAAATAAGGTGCGATTAACGATGATACATGTTGCGCCCCTGTTGATTATGAATTCGAAATCATGGTATAAGTTATGGCCCATCGAATTTGATTTGTCGCGATTATGCAATTCGGTGATTTCTCGTTAAAAAACCAACACTTTTTTCATTTATCAAATCATCCGTCCCATGCGAAATAGGCTCATGGTTGAATTTTTAATTTTGGAGTCCAAATTACATTTCTTTAGGATATCAAGGCATTTCCAAATGATGTTATACATAGCTTTCCATATCATAAGTTGAGACACTTAAGCTCGGCATCGTTGATTTTCAAATCGTTTTGTTGTGCACGACTTTAACGATTATGACAAGTATGGAGTCGAGAAATCTCTATCGCCTTATCGAGTTACTGACCGATCGGACGGATGCAAATCTAAGTCAAATTTCAACTAAAGGTACACTTAGGCTTGGGGGCGTCGTATCCTTATTCCTTAGGTGTTTCTTTAGTCACCCATTTTGACTTATACAATAAACCTATGAGGACGTCGCATTATAAAAAAAGCTTCCCGAAGGCACGTTGTCTAAAGAACACCTCCAAAAGAATCACAACACCCACCAAATTTCCAAGTCCTTTCTTAGTTTCCCACTCGTTTTCCTCCACAAAACCATGAACCTCGAACCTTCATTCTTTTCTTTCATATGATCCCACAAGCTTTTCTTCGATCGCATTTCGTCTCCCTCCCGCGATCAAGATGAGCCACAACAGCTACAACAGAGTAAACATCCCCAGATCATGTTCGAGAAGCCATGGCGGCAGCGGCGGTGGAGGCACCAGCTGCAGCATCAGAGGGTTCAGGATAAACCCGAGGCGGTTCTCGGTCAAGCGGCTGCGCGCGCGGTTCATGAGCCTGTTCAGGGTCCTGAGCCGATGCAGGTTCCCGTACGGCCAAGCTCTGAAGCTCCTCAAGAGCGGTTGCTTCTTCTGCAGGAGCCGGAGCAGGAACGGCATCAAGAGAAGCTCCAGCAACGGCAGCGGAAAAAACCTGGTGGTCGCGCACGTTAAAGCCCAGCCAGGCCGGGTGGACTACGGCTCCAGGTTGCGGTGCTATTCCCGGTCGAACTCCTTCTACTCCGAGGCCATCGCGGACTGCCTCGAGTTCATCAAGAGGACCTCGGTCTCTCTGGATCAAAGTAGGGACAGGGCCGAGTTCCCTGATCTTTCCCGGGTTGAGCTCACATGAATTGCTTTTTATCGTTGGATGAGATTTTAGGACTCTGAGTCAAAAAACAAGTATTTTCAAGAACCCATTTTTGTTCTTTCCTTCTTGCTCTGTTGTGCTGCCTATGTAAATCTCTCCTCTCAGCTTCTTCTAGATGCCATGAATTTTCTGCACCATCACTGAAGAATTCTCTGCGCCATCATCAATGGAGTAATTATATATTTGAATTTTAATTCTGGGTTTGTTGAATTTTAGTCCGAGTTGTTGAAAATATGGTGATGAAGGTGGGGGGACTGATTGGTCTTTTTGAGGGGAGGCAATCTTGGGAAGGTTCTCAGTAGGTGGAAATTGAGGATTCTAAAGTTGTCTTTTTACCACCTAACATAATTGCCATTACTTTACTAAACTCAGATCAACAAAGGGGTTGAGATATAAGGAGGGATGGCAATTTTTTAAGGTAAGATTTCAGGACAAGACAACAATCATTCCCCAACTTTATGAAAGTTCACATCTCATTTCTCCATGTTGATGTTCGCCTTTTCGGATTGTTAATGAGGGGAGATGTGTGCCTCATGATAGCTAATGATGCGGATTAAACCACTAATTGCCGGCTAATTCGCAAATCATCGGCTATAGTCCCTTTCACACCGTCTAACGAGGGAGGGTGGGGTGTATTATGATGGGATTTATCGCAACCGAATCAGATGATCACACAGAAAATCAAGAAAAATTGAATGACGCATGAGATTATCCAAGTTCACCATAGAATAGGGCTACGTTCTGCAAAGAGATTTCACTATGATTTTTCGTTTACAACCGCTTAACTCGTTACAATGATCAACAAAAATAAGCAAAATATATATGCTCCAAATGGGTCCGCTGATCGGGCAGCGGAACACCCATGTCGGGTGCTGCCCCTGAACCCCAGCATCCCTCGCGCATGGGTCACATGTCGCCGGATAACATTTTGATTTCTCTAAGTTCACGTGGGCGTACTCGGTGTGATAAACAAGGATCCCCGAAGTGTTCGCCAACTCCAACATTCTCTCACTTGGTGGATACTTCGCGCAAATGAGAGCCTTTCCAATATCATTCTTCTTCAATCCAATCGCAGTAGAGCACCATTCAAACTTCGTACCTATGACGGTTTTAGTAAAGAAGTCTGAACTATTTTCCACCGTGTCGACCTTTACAAGCCGAACTTCTTTCTTCTCCACTTTTTCTTGGATGAAATGATATTGTATAACAATGTGCTTTGTGCGTGAGTGAAATGCTAGATTCTTAGCTAAATAAATAGCCCATTGATTATCACATCTCACCTCTACGGCACCTTGCTCAAAATCGAGCTCCAAGCACAACCGCCGTAACCATACGGCCTCTTTTCCAGCATGAGTAAGAGCCATGTACTCAGCCTCCGAAGAAGATAGCGCTACCACGCTTTGCCTTCTACTCATCCAACTCAATGCAGCCCCAAACAATGTGAAAACATACCCGCTAGTGGATCGTCTACTATCAATATCTCCATCTCAATCAGCATCTACATGGCCTACGATATCAAGAATATTTTCCATTCCCTGTACCTTCAAAACATAAAGAAAAATTCGAAATTCCACGAAGATACTTGAAAACTCTTTTAATCTCATTTCAATGTTTTCTACCTGAGGTTAGACATGTATCGGCTTGAGACTCCCACTATTTGGGCTATATCCGAACGCGTGCACACCATATCATACATCAAGCTGCTCACTGCACTCGCGTATGGAACTTGGACCATCTCTTCAGCTTCTTTATCCGTTTTAGGACATTGTTCCGCAGGTAGCTTGGTCCCTAAAGGTATAGGAGTACCAACATGCTTGCAGTCTATCATATTGAATTTCTTCAATATTACTTTGATGTATTTCTCCTGCCCTAGCCACAACTTCCGTTTCTCACAGTCCCTCCTAATCTGCATGCCCAAAATAAAATTTGCAGGCCCCAAGTCTTTCATTTCAAACTTCTTAGCCAACAAACTCTTCACAGATGTCACCATCTTCACGCTATTCCCATCAGCAGCATATCATCCACATATAGCGTGAGAATGACAAATTGATCGCACGTCCTCTTCACATAAACACAATGGTCAGAATTTGAACACACAAAATCAAGCTGGAGTATGTACGTGTCAAACTTCTGGTACCACATCATCGGTGACTGCTTCAGCCCATATAAGGACTTTTTTAATTTGCACACCAGATTCTCATTTCCTTTTACTTCAAAGCCTTCTGATTGCCTCATATATTTCTCATCCTCCAAGTCCCCATGAAGGAAAGCCATCTTTACATCCATCTGTTCCACCTCAAGATCGTATGCAGCTGCTACGGATAGAACAAACCGTATCGACGTCAATTTTGCCACGGGAGAGAAGATCTCGTGATAGTCAACTCCCTCGATCTGAGAATATCCCTTGGCTACAAGGCTAACCTTGTACTTCTCTACAATCCCATCTGGTTTTAGCTTTTGCTTGAACACCCATTTGCACCCAATTGCCTTTCTATCCTTAGGCAACTTACACAAGCTCCATGTCTCATTATAATCAATCGATTGCATCTCATCTATCATTGCGAGCTCCCACTGATTCACATTATCCATGGATCTCGCCTCTTTCACAGAACTAGGATCATCTATGGAAATGCTCAAAGCATGAAACGTACTCAATGCTCTAAGTGAGCATCGAAGTGGTACTTTCTTTCTCACGTCGATCTCCTAGGAGCCGGCATGCTATTTATATTCGAGTCTTCATCCGAATCTGCATTCTTGACTTCATTAACCAAGTCCCCTTGCTCCGATTCAGAATCAGACTCTACTAGCGTACCTTGTGGAACCATCTCCACAGTTTCAGTTTTAGGACTTTCTTCAAGCACTACCACTTTCTTGGGCACATCACCTTTCTGTGTGCTAGCTTGGGAATGTGATTCATGAAAGACAACACCCCTGCCGTATATAATGGTCTTTAATTCTAGATTCCACAGCTTATAGCCCTTGACCCCTTCATTGTATCCGACAAATATGTTCTTCTCAGACTTATTATCAAGCTTACCCCGTTTCTCCTTGGGTACATGAACATATTAGGGGTGAGCAAAAAAGACCGCCCGAACCGGGACCGCCCGGACCGGACCGAGACCGATGGTCCGGTTCCCGGTTTTAGGGGATCCGGTCCGGTCCCCGGTTCCTAAAATTGGAACCGGTGACCGGGCGGTCCGGTTCCCGGTTTTGGGCGTGGAACCGGGAACCGGACCGCCCGGACCGGACCGGTCCCTTAAAAAAAAGAAACAAATATAAAGCTCACGTTAATGTTCTGCTGTTTCAAGACCTGGGAGGTTCCACAAACATATTTGGATAACCAAACCAAAAGTGGGAACCGATCGCTGAGCTTACGTAGAACCAGACCAAAAATGTGTTTACTGCTTAATAGTGACTGATGTTTGGGTTGCATCACAAGAGAACTCACTTCAATCTCCAATGAGGCATACCTTGTTCTGGCAGCTTTAGCTCGCAGGCTTCCAAATTTTCTTTCGCAGAAGCATACATGCATTCAAAATACAGGATGTGCTGGCAATGATTCTGAATCATGGTCTTGGAGTCATGTTATCGCAATGGTTGATCTTGGAATAAAGTGGATAGAATGGATGAATGATTCTTGCATCTCTCAGTTCTTTGAGCAGCAAAGTGGAATGAATAATGACCTGAGAACTCGATCTCGGACATCCTTATCGTGGGTCTATTCTTCTGTCGTGCACATGCTATCTGCTGTTCTTGAAAGAGTGGGGCTAGAGAAAACAGTCATTAGCGCCGATGATGGCAAGTCACTGCCTTGGCTTCCCGAGTTTGTCCCAACACTGGATGTTTGCATATAGAGGCAAAGAATGGTGAACGTATAGGCTGTAATAGATTTTACTTGAAGACTGTATGTTTACTTGCGTGTCATTGGTTGAAGAATTACGTCGAAAAGTGCGCATCCACTTTTCGGAACCGCGGACGGTCACTAGACCGGCCACCATTGGAACCGCTAGGGAACCGGACCGGACCGATGGTCCGGTCCGGTTCCCGGTTCCGAGAGTGGCCGGTCCGGTTCGCGGTTTCGAAAAAAGGGAACCGGGACTATTGGTCCGGTTCCTGGTTTTTTATGGGAACCGGACCGGACCGGGAACCGCTCACCCCTAGAACATATGCATCACACCCGAATACCCGAACATGTGACAGATTCGGCTTCTTCCCAAACGTTGCCTCATATGATGTACGGTCCTTCACTGATGAGGTCGGTCAAATAATTGGCCGTGGCTACAGCTTCAGCCTAAAATTCATGCCCCAAACCTGTCCAACTCAACATGCATCTTGCCCTTTCTATGAGTGATCGATTTAATCTTTCAGCCACACCATTCTATTGAGGCGTATATGGGGTCGTCTTCTGCCTTGCAATACCATTATCCACATAGAACTGTTCGAACTTGTCCGAACAGAATTCATCTCCGTTATCTATACGAAGTGCCTTGATTTTCCAGCCCAATTGATTTTCAACCAAAACTTTAAATTCTCGAAATTTTTCGAATACATTTGATTTACTTTTAATAAAATAAATTCAACTGTATCTCAAAAAATCATCTATGAACGATACATAGTACCTGGATCCTCCAATAGATGGAGTCGGAGTAGGCCCGAAAACATCATTGTGAATCAACTCGAGAACCTCTGTTGCTCTCGTATCAGTGTGATGGAAGCTAACTCGGTTCTGTTTTCTATGGAGACATTGTTCACAGAACCCGAAGCCCATAGAGCAATCTCGTACTCCGTCTATCATTTGACTCGAAGCTAAGGTAGAAAATCCCTTTTCATCGACATGCCCTAGCCTCTGATGACACAACATGGACATATCGTATCCATCTTCCTTGGCCTTTTTAGAGATGAAACCACTACCAACAGTCATTGTTTTCCTGAGCAGCTTATACAATGTCCCATAATGGACTCCTCGTGCAATCACAATAGAACCCCGAGTCATCTTGCATGAATTTTTATCACAGCTGAAAGTAACCCCTAAATCAGCCATTGTACCGACTGATAACAGGTTTCTGCTCATCAAGGGTATGTGCATCATGTCTGGAAGAGTCTTCATCGTGCCATTACTCATCCTCAACTTCATCTTGCCACACCCGACAATCTGAACTACAGTATCATCTCCGAGCATGACATCTCCACCATTATATTGCTCATATTCACTAAACTAGTGTCTTTGAGGAGTCATGTGGTATGAAGCACCGGTGTCGATCAACCAAATATCATTGTCTGACTGTGCCATACATGCTGCATCCCAATACATATCTCATACATCGACCTCCTTCTTTCCCGAGAATGATTCGGCTTCTTTCTTAAAAACTGGCTTATTTTTACAGTCTCGCTTCACATGGCCCCACTCTTCACATCTTCAGCACTGTACCCTCCTCTCCCTACTCTTCGATCGCCCACGAGATTTGGATCTATACCATCTCTGATTTAGAGTCTTCTCTGCTGGCCTACCCCTAGCAGTCAGTGCATCTCTATCGGAATTTCCTGACCCATTTCTTCGTGTTTCCTCTGATAATAAGGCCGAACACACACTCTCATACGATAATTCCTTATCCCCACCACCGATCACCACAATCAGGTTATCCCATGAATCCGGCAGTGAATATAGTAGTGTTATAGCCTTGTCATCATCTTGGAACTTAACACCGATTTATACGAGTTGACTAATCAATGTGTTAAAGTTTTATATATATATATATATATATATATATATATGTGTGTGTGTGTGTGTGTGTGTATGTGTGTGTGTGTAGAAAATGAGTCGCCCTCGTGCATCCGAAGATTATACAGCTTTTTACTTAAAAATAGCTTATTAACCAACGACTTACTTTGATATAGCGACTCAAGTTTTTGCCACAAATCCCTAGATGTACATTCGCTCATCACGTTTGTCAAAATCGAGTCTGCGAGACAAAGCCGGATCAAGCCCTTTGCTTTCCGATCGATCCGATCCCAGTCTTCAATCTCCTTTGGATCTGCCTTTTTGGAAGTTGAATCATCATCCTTCCCCGTTTCCTTGCTCGATTCTTTTATCACGATACCAGGCTTCGCAGCAACAGGCCTTTCCGTTATGATTGCCGACCAAAGATCTCGATCACAAAGTAGATCCTCCATCTTCATCTTCCACAGATCGAACCGCGTCCCATCGAATTTTTTGATCTCAACCCGTGACTCTTCTGACATCTCAAATAGACCCTAATTTCTCGAACACAAGACTCTGATACCAATTGATGAAATTTATCGCAACCAAATCAGATGATCACACAGAGAATCAAGAAAAATTAAATGACGCACGAGATTACCCAAGTTCACCCCAAAATAGGGCTACGTCCTGCAAAGAGATTTCACTATGATTTTTCGTTTACAGCCGCTCAACTCGTTACAATAATCAGCAAAAACGAGCAAAATATATATGCTCCAAACAGGCCCAAAACATAAACCTATGCGAAACCTCTATTAAGCCCACAATATGCAGGTTAACTTAAATAAAATTCCAAACTCGTTGAGGTTTCGAGGGCGCTGCTCCTGAACCCCCGCATCCCGTGCGCATGGGTCACATGTCGTCGGATAATACTTTGGTTTCTCTAAGCTCACGTTAGCGTACCTGGTGTGAGAAACAACGGTCCCCGAAGTATTCGCCAACTCCAACATATTATTCCCACAATCTATGACTATGTGACATTGGTGGATTGTGTAATTGATTTTTCCGTTGAGTTCAATCGCATACATGCCGGCGGTGACCATGATTTCAAGGTACAATCAGGAACAAGGGAAGCAAATCGATAGAAACATGGTAGGTTCCAGATTTCAGGTTTCAAGGTAGATAGAGTGGGTTCCAGATTCTAAAAAAATGTGAAATCAAGTCCGACGAGGAGGTGGAACTTGGAATATAGTACAAGTCTTTGTATTTTTCTTGTTCTGTACCTTCGCGCGTTCCTGCAACATTCCATGGAGTTCAATGACGATTGTGTAATTTGGAACCATGATTGAGATGTGCACGATTGAGACTTTTATTTCATAAGTATCTCATATTCCTCATGTGTCTAAATATGAGATATGGTCAGTAGATTTTAACAACAAATGGTGGTCATTAAAAGTGATAATTCATTGTAGCCATTCAATTAAGAATACATGTAGAATCTGGGTAAATCTTGAAATCGACTATGAATCTTGGAACCTTTGATAGGGTAGGTTCCGGGTATACATTGTGGGTTTCACGTTTCAAAAATTGGGAAACCGGTTCCGAGGATAGGTTCTAGGCTGGAACCTAGAAGGAATCTCAAACCGCGCACTCCTAATACGTACTCTTGTAAAATAAAATGCAACGCGCAATTGTCGTGACGAATTGAATGTAATGTGCGCTACCATATGTGAGTTTTTAATCATGTTATGGCGAATGACATATGAAGTACAGTGACTTCGCCCTTTTGTATTACATCTTTGTTTTCACAAAGTGATACGTGCGAGCGAAGCCCACAATCTAGTTAGTTATATATATATATATATATTTTGGTCAGAATATCTAAAGGTAACTAGACTGTAAGTTTGAGTTAAATAAAAACACATCGTTTACCCAATCATTAAAAATAATCAAAATACAAGTAGGAGGACTGAAGGGAAATAAAAGAAAGCCTGGGGGGTGGCTGGAGAATTGAACCGGGCACCTCTATTTTAAGAAAGAGTCCCCTCAAGGAGAAAAGCCCGCAACGGAAGGAGCTTTTATCCTTCAGCCAGTTGAAATCCGACGCGTGGCGCGTCCCGAGAGAAACGCGGCAGGGGCCATCATCCGGTCTTTATCGTGCCGTGAAGATACACCGTATGGTAATTTCCTTTTGGCTCGTGCTAATTCCACGGCTCTATTGGCTCCATCCACACCCTCATGAAGTAGAATGACGAAAACATCCAGGCATTCATAGGGCTCTATATATCTTCCTTTGGTACATGCTTGGTCCTTTCCAAGAAAATCTAAATGCGAGTTGATCGATTTTGCCTGATCCTTTTTGTTAATCTTTCTTATATCCATAAAAAAAAAAAAAATAGTCCCCTCCACTTCCTTTTTTTTTTCCCGAATATCTGCGATATTTCATTTTCTACATTAGCAAAATTCATTTATCACAAAGCGAATGAGCATAGATCCTCCCCTTTTTTTCGTCAACGAGTTGCTCATGCTATCATCCATCACCGCTACTCAAATTTTCAACCAAGTTCTTCACCTTCGCGGGTACTACAGTATAGTTTTATGGCACCATTGCACGTGCCAATCCAGAGCCACCACCTAGCTGGCCAGATCTCCTCGCCAAGCACCATTGCTTTCGGACTAGGCCATGAGTCGCTAGTTACCTTCATCGAAATCTCACAATCTATTCCAACCAGTTGATTGTAATTGATAATTGATCTCTCACTCTCCTTCGTCTGTCTTTCCTTCTATCTGCTCGCACCGATCATTGCTCGATGACGCGGGTTGCCGCTCGGTCCTAGGTCGATACGAGATTGACCACCTCAAACAAGCTTGATCCCAGGGATGATGACTGATGAGGGCATGCGCTTAAGAGGCAAGCGACGAAACGAATGACTTATGACGGCCGCCGTGCGTGAAGGCTAACACGCGCGTTTTTCGAGAGGCAAGTTTAACGAGTTGAGTGATAGAGAAATAAGGGAAGAGGCTCACAATGAATAGTAAGTTTGTCGGATGAATTTTCAGGATGTGTATGGAGCCAGTACAAGGGCGAAGCAAGCGTTGACCCTTTTTTCCTTCTTTTTTCTCTCCCAAGTTACGATTTTGCAAATACTTCAACTGTGCCGCGGCGCGGCGCGGCGCGAATTGTTGGACTCCATGCCGTGTATTATGCATTCTTAAGAGTGCCTCAGTAATTATCCATTTTGGTCGCATGGAAAGATGCTTTACTTGCCCTAATTCTTTCCATCCCGTTCAAAATTGGAACATTAGCATGTGTCTTGGTGACTTCAATCTCGGAATCCACTTTACTTTCTGGTAATCCTTTCAAATTTCGAATTCTTCTCTGGTCTCTCTCTCTCTCTCTTCACGTTTCTTCTGTCGCGTTTCCATTCGACTCCCTCCCTCGCACGCGCTTTCGCGCCTAAAAATAAAAAAGGGGTCAAGAGAGATGGCACGCACGCGCCCCCAAAAATCGAATCCCATTCAGATGAGTTTTTCGCCAAAGAGGCTCACTTCCGCGTTTCGCAAAGCTCGCAGTCTCCTCGGCCTCGCCACCACCGCCTCCACCGCAGCTTCTCTCTCCTCCTCCTCCTCCTCCTCCTCCTCCACGGTCGCTACCGCCATGGACGACCTCCAGACCATGAAGACCCGCATCTGCATCATCGGCAGCGGCCCCGCCGCGCACACAGCCGCCATCTACGCCGCCCGCGCCGAGCTCAAGCCGATCCTCTTCGAGGGCTGGATGGCCAACGACATCGCCCCCGGCGGCCAGCTCACCACCACCTCCGACGTCGAGAACTTCCCGGGCTTCCCCGAGGGGATCCTTGGCATCGAGCTCATGGACCACTGCCGCAGCCAGTCCCTCCGGTTTGGCACCCAGATCTTCACCGAGACGGTGAGCAAGGTCGATTTCTCCGCCTGTCCCTTCAAGGTCTTCACCGACTCCAGGACCGTGGTCGCCGACGCCGTGGTTGTTGCCACCGGAGCTGTCGCGAAGCGTCTCAGCTTCCCTGGCTCCGGAGAAGGTCCGAACGGCTTCTGGAACCGCGGCATATCGGCGTGCGCTGTGTGCGATGGCGCCGCTCCGATTTTCAGGAACAAGCCCCTGGCGGTGATCGGAGGTGGTGACTCGGCGATGGAGGAGGCGAACTTTCTGACCAAGTACGGGTCCAAGGTTTACATCATTCATAGGAGAGATACGTTTAGGGCCTCGAAGATTATGCAGAACAGGGCTATGAGTAACCCTAAGATTGAGGTTTTGTGGAACTCTGCAGTGGTGGAGGCGTATGGGGAAGGAGAGAGAGGGGTTTTGGGAGGGTTGAAGGTCAAGAATGTTGTTAGCGGAGAGGTTTCTGATTTGAAGGTCTCTGGATTGTTCTTTGCCATTGGGCATGAGCCTGCTACTAAGTTTTTGGACGGACAGTTGGCGCTTGATTCCGATGGTTACGTTGTGACAAAGCCTGGGACTACACACACGAGTGTACGAGGAGTTTTCGCTGCCGGGGATGTTCAGGATAAGAAGTATCGGCAGGCTGTTACTGCGGCTGGGACAGGTTGGTCATATTTGACGCACTATCTTGTTGTGTTGTTGAATTTTTCCCAGTAGAGAAGGGTATATCTTAGCTTCATTTCGGCAGCTAGAAGTATATAGTTTGTTCGCTTAAGTGTCATATTCAACAAGCTAAAAGCTCTATGAAGAGAACAATGCCAGAGACATCAAATGACGCATTCCTTAGTTTATTATCTTTGTTTAGAAGCATGACATGACAATATGGTGGTACGTGTCTTTCTGCGGGTGAGTAAATTATCAAGTTCTCCTCTTTTCTGCTTCTTTATGGACTCTCTTACTGTGTGATTGAATACTGCATTGTGGAAAGATTCCTTAGCCTTTGAGGATCTGGGTACAACAAGTATGACGTGTGACAGTGAAACTCTAGCTTCCACCATGCCTATGTATATTTGGGTGGACCCTGGCTTAACTGTTCTGCTTGGGACTTATTCTCGCGTCTTGAATGGTTTCACCAGTAAACCTTGAAGTAAGAGCAATCATCATGAGAATCACCGATGTCCAGTTTCATGAATGGAATGGGAATTAGCCAGGTACCACTATTCAGTGGTGAATTCACTATCTCCAAACATTTGTCTTGATGATATGGGAGTGATCTGTGCTCTTCCTGCAATGTTCTTAAATTAACCAGGGAGATACCTATCATCACGAGGTTGTGAATGTTTTGGAATGTCAACTTTTTTTATTGGTCCCAAGTCATTGCGGCTTTGTGTTTTAAGCGTGCTTAAAGAAATAGCTTCTTCTCCTTTGAAACTTGGTCTGCTTACTACTCGAGGTTATGCGCATTACCCACTATTAGCTTTTGACTGCACTATTAGTCTCAAAGATAGCAATTTCCCTTCTTTTTTTTTTTGGAGGAAGTTTGTTTAGATGCAAATCAAGTCAATCCTGATGCTCCCTCTTTTGCCAACTTATTGGATCATCTGACTATTTACCTACTGCATTTTTGGTGCCTTGCATTTCAATCCAGTTTTTAAACAGAAAATATGGATGGCTTCTAACAAGAAGTATAGGCCTGCCAGCCATCCAATTATATTGTCTTGGAAGATCATACCAGCTGTTATGGTGATTTGATATGTGATCATTGATGCCCTTAGCCCATCAGCAAGCTAAAGTATATGGCAACAGACTTGGCTAACATGAGCTCTTGAAACTGCAAATTCTGCGACTAGGTCTTTGATATTCCTCCCTCTAGGGTCTGACCATATGAAACAATTATGAGTTTTGTCAATCTTTGCACATGGCCTATAAATACATTATGCAATTCAGAAGCGAACAGTTGGCATCTAATTGCTTTTTGTGAATTTCTCATCATGGTTTGACGGGTAACTTGTCAATTATTTGTGATTCAATAAGCTCTGGTGTACTGTCGTACTTGCATGTACGATTTGGTTTACTTTCTTTTGCCGATAAACAAAATGAGATTGTCAAAAGCATATGAAGGGGATTTACAAGAGAAGAAATTTAAGTTTAAGAGCAGTTGCCCCAGGTAAGAAGGGATCTTGGGGATTGTTTGTGTAATGTGAAGTTTTAAGGACTGATCTGGCCCTCCCATATAGGAAATGCTTTGTGGGTTTTAGTGGGTTTGAATTGGTCTTGGTTGTCATTTTGTTTGATCTTCGTATTCATGGGGATTTGAGATAGGTGTTTTGATTAGAATAGATGTATTTGTATAGTTGCTATGGTCTCTTGTATAGATTGGACTGTTTCGTATTGCACATAAAGGTTGGTACTCCCTAGGTGGCTCATTGATAATATCATTTAGTTTATAATTAGGGAGTTTTGATGCATAAGAGCAAGCTAAAAGGGCAGTTGCAGGCATTACATAAAGTAGTCCTCTGTTCATCCGGTGTCTGCACCCTATATGTGAACTGGCATTCTCCAATATTAAAAAGGTTTCTTGAGCTTCAAAAGGGTGATTGTCGAATAAAAGATGCAAAGGCCAGTTAATAACTTAAAATGTTGCTTCCCCTCGCAGCAAACAGAGGACTAGAGAGTGTATGCCCTCGTGATACTGTCATTGCCGATTCTGCTGCTCTTCACTGGTTTCTTCATCTTATTTAGCTAACCAATGCCCTTTTCTTTGGTGCAGGGTGCATGGCAGCACTTGATGCCGAACATTATTTGCAAGAAATTGGATCCCAGGAAGGTAAAAGTGATTGACTATTAGGCGCGAGCCCCAAGCTTTGAGGCCCTTCAAATTGAAAGCAAGTTCAAATCACTAGGAATACAAAGAAAGCTCTCCTTATCTCTGGGCATTATATCGTTCATTCTGTTTTCTTAACTGCAATGGCCATTGGACTAATATTTCAGTGCAGATTTATGCCTGTGATGAATATTACACAATTGGATGTAATCATACAAGATTTGCCTTGAGCTGTCTGCTTGCACTCGTGCTTATATTGGATGCCGATTCCTACGCACCTCTCGGACATAGGAATTCCCATAAAGGGCTCTTGTCGCCTTTTTGAGCAAGAAAGGGCTCTTATTGTTCATTCTGAGAAATTTTATGTTATGTTTGTCTAGAGTTATATTTGTTTCGGGTTATGGTGATTGGGTTAAGTAAGGTGAGGTACGAGCTGGTGAGGTACGAGCTATGACCTACTTGGTTAGTTAAGGCGGTGTTTTTCTTCCTATCATATGTGCTCTAAACTTTTCATTTATGGAAAAAAAAAGGGAAATTTTAAATAAGAGCTTCAAGTAGAGTTGTTTTCTAAAAAAATGGGGCTCAAAGTGAATCTTATCTCGAATAAAGGCCTGAAGTGGTCAAGTTGTCTTAAATAAAGACTTG
Source organism: Rhodomyrtus psidioides (assembly GCA_021437785.1). Lineage (NCBI taxonomy): Eukaryota > Viridiplantae > Streptophyta > Magnoliopsida > Myrtales > Myrtaceae > Rhodomyrtus > Rhodomyrtus psidioides. Next base: position 9,035,951 of record JAILYB010000005.1, read on the forward strand.
AATGGTCAAATCATCTCAAATAAGGGTTTGAGCTATCTTAAATAAGGATTTGAACTCGCCAGCCAACCAAATCTTACTGTTTTGACTGGAGCTTTTGATCTTGCTCGTTCTTGTTATTGAGCCATTCTCAAATCTCTTCCACTCCAACAGTTAAAAAAATAAGAAAAAAAAAAATCTCTTCCACTCCCAAAAAATGAATTAAAATCGCATCTCTTCCAGGTTGTTTTGTTCCCCTCTTGAGAGTCTTCTCTAAGCTCTCTTGAGTTTCTAGGTCTGCTCACACACACTCTCTCTCTCTCTCTCTCCCTGCGCACTCCGGTTGCTTTTTCTTGCGCCCGTCACGAATGAAAACAATCCTCTCAATAGATGTTTCTCTCTCTACGCGCAATCGGTGTTCGCTCTCTGCTCTTGCCAATGAAAACAAAGCAGAGAAGCCTAGTTGTGGTTTGATTGGAAATGGTGTCCAATTGAGGATCTGTCGTTGACTTGAACCTGTTTTGATGATGCTGTGATGGTTTCGATGTGAACCATTGTCCCGCAACTGGATCTAGTCGCTTTGGCTGAGGTGTCTATCTAATGTAGAACAGTTGACATGTAATTATCTTGACAAATTGGATCGTCAGACGCCCGCGCGAATTTACCGGTAATTCTGATCTTAGGTCAAACGTTCTCGGATCACGCTCAAAATTGATCGGTTGAAGAGAAACTGCCGTTTGATTCAAAATCACAGCTTTGCTGTGTGATACGATGGATTTTAGCGTTTCGGAGCCGTTTAGACCACTTTTCGGCATTTTTCTATTTTGGCAGTTTTGAATTTTCGCATAATTTTCGATATTTTGATTTGATTCCTTTTAGATTAGATTAGATTTGAGTCGATTAAAGTTATCTTTAGTTATTCGCATTCGTTTTGGAGTCCTATCTATATATATGGACATCATCTCCTAGTAATATTAAGATTATCATTAATCAAAATACAGTATATTATGAGGAATTAATTTCCTGTTATCACTTACTCTGCGTCACTACCCCATGCTCGATAAAATGTCTAAATGATGTTAGGATGCACGTCCGTTGGATGAAGTACTGCATTCATTCTAACTTTGTTCCTAGTCTCAAGAAGAGAGTTGTGGATTTTTGAAAATCTTACATTTGTTGCTTCAACAAGCTGCAAATGCCTCCTCTTGGATGAACGAAAGATAAAAAAACAGTGAATAAACATAGCAAACAAACAAACGAAAACGAAGGAACGTGTGTAAACGAGGCTGGATTGCGAAGAAACGCAGTAGGCGAAGGTTTTCGTTTTTAGCAAACGAAAGTTTAGTTGACTACGAAGAAGCGTGGCGCTGCCGGTTGTCACTGCCACCCACCTCTGCCCGCCACTGCACAGGCAACCACGAGTCAATCCCAACCAGCTCTGCTCCTCCCATTACTTATACAATGGAAGATTCCCCCTCTTTGTCACCTCACAGTGGATCTTCACCTCTGAAAGGGCAACCGTGAAGATTTCTGATTTCTCTGGTCCAGCTGAATCAAATGACCGAGGAATGGATTCTGCATTTTTCCTCTCCTTTTCTCCTCATTTTTCCCAGACCAATCATTTGTCATCCACCCAAATTTCTTTTTCCCCTCACTTTCTCTTTTAAAGTATGTTCCCTGATTTTGGTTGGCTTTTTGCCGGCAAAAGTACGCTTTTAGTGTCAAAAGTTGTGTACGTAGATCACTTTAGTTTCAAAAGTTTCAATCAGATCACTTTAGTGCCAACTTTTTAAAAAAATGACCACTTAAGTGCCAACTTATTTTAAAAACGATCACTTCAGTGCTAACTCTGATTTAAGTTGACGTGGCTCACCGAAAGTTCGACAAGTGTCATTTTTTTGTATTGTTCTTCAAGTTGACGTGACACATCAGAGTTGGCACTGAAGTAATTGTTTCTAAAAGAAGTGGACACTTAAGTGGTCGTTTTTAAAAGAAGCTGGCATTAAAGTGATCCGTTTGAAACTTTTGGCATTAAAGTGATCTTTTTTTATCTCCGACTTGGGATTAAAGTGATCCGTTTGAAACTTTTGGCACTACAGTGAACTTTTTTTTTTATGACAGAGGTGTCCGGGCCAGCTTGCGCGCACCTCGACTATTCCTCGGGGGGACTAGCACTACAACCACCAACCGCGACTCCCACTTAAGCCACGGGGCACGAGTTGAGCACTAAAGTGAACTTCGTACATAACTTTAGGCACTAAAAGTGTACTTTTGCCCGCTTTTGGCGGTGGAATTTCCGCATAAAGAAGAGACTGCCAGAAGATCTCTGGAAATGACCCTCGCCACAAGGCAGCTCTATGCCGTGAGTTCAAAGCCCAAACTCCATTGCGCAAAAGCTAAATCTTAGTCTCTGTTGTGAAGACAATCCTGGGATTACTGCGGCAAGTCAAAATCGGCTTTGCTGATCGGAAGGATGAAACAAACTAACAAAATCGTTCCCATGCTCGACCCATCACAAACGTATTCTTATCAATGTCCCGACTGACTTGCAATTGGAACTGTTGCAAGTGCCCCTTGTGTTTACAATAGTTGGCAATAGACAACGCTTTGAACAGACTTACCCAATATCGAAAATGAAAAGGGCTCGTCTTCTGATCGAGAATCCATGACGAAGAAGATCATGGTCGGGCGGTGGCAGTGGGCAGCGGCAATAGGCGGTAGGCAATAAAAAATTATTTTATATATAAACTAACAAAAATAATTTTTTTAGTGAAATTTCAATTTCAATGAAATTGCTTTAGCAATATCATTTTTTTTTATAAATTACAAGAAATAAATATTTAATGATTTGATTAAATATATAAGTGTTCAAGTAATACGGATCAGATCGGGTATGGGTCGTTAAATTCGTACCGTATGAAAATTGATCAAAATAGGTTAAATGGGTCGGACCATATTAGACCCGACCCGAACTCGAACCGGCGCACCCGTTTGACACCTTTGAAAAACACAATCGCTTTCAAATTAAAGAAGAAACAAGAATGCTTCAATTTTTTTCAAGTACTTCGATTTTATGCATAATAAATAAACTAGCAATTATGTACATATGGAAGAAAGTGATATATATTTTTTTGATGTAATTTTTAAGCATGATATAGATGTAGCAAAATAAACATTGTGATATGCTTCTCACTCTGTCTATGGGCAAGCGATTTGTTGTTTATTAGGCTATTACCCTTTCGGTCAGTACCAACATATAGTGGTTGACCTCTCCAGAGATGTTCTCGCGATTTCTATATTAGCAGAATTGGAGATCATATACTAAATTTCCGAGCAAGTGGAGAGAATTGGAATCGAATTGCACATTTTGCGATAGCTTGGGAACATGCGGTGACTTTTTCACTCATCTAATCAGATAAAGTAACTGCATTGAATATTGAGAAATAGTTCTGATCACACTAAACGAATTAAACTTTCAAGTGTGACATTGCACACGGAGCAAAATTTAGGGACTACTTATTGCAATTTCTCTAAAAATATGAATTGAATTTTTCGAATTCATTCTAGAGTAATATTGACGGCATTCTTTTTTTTTGTTCTTTCTCAAGTTTAATCTTTCTGGATCTCATTTTTCGAATTCCAAAGACTAGAAACATCAATGCATCCCGCATAGTCTCCTCACCATAACCTGACCTAATTGCCCTTCTTCACCAACCATAATGAACCAGAAAACTGCACCTTCTCAAGGTTAAAATCCACCAAGTTGAATGCCTTGACTACTTCACCTTCCCCGGAAGAGGAAGAACCGGGAGAGTCCTTCTCCACATAGTAGATGCAATCCCCTTCAAATCGGCCGAGCTCGCACGCCGAGACCTCGAACGACCGGCCATCGCAGATGAAGAAAGCTGACTTGCCCAAGCGTTTCACCTTCTCCCATACCCGACGTTGTCGATCCAATCTATAGACTCCAAAATAAGACCTCCGAACATCTGTAATGCATTGATTCACTAGATAAAGATCACCCTTTGACACCACCAAATGCTTCTGTTGGTCCCGGTCCTCGCAGCAACGACAGTTGATTGGCGGTGAAAGACTTTGAAGTCTGAAAGATGAATCGATCTGCGAAACCGACCCCAACTTATCCACGACGCAAACTTTGCCTTCATAGTCCACAATATCGTGGTAACCCGAGCCTAAGTGGCTCCAATTCTCATCCCCACACTTCCAATAACATAATTGCCCTTGTCCGTCAATGAAATAAACCAAACAGTGATCTTGATCGGTCCATGCACAATCCGGACGCACCACAACTTTCTGCGTACCCTCTCCGGTTTTACTGCCATATTCGAGCGTGTATTCTCTACAGATTTCAACTATTCGGGATTGGTGACAATCGAGTACTTTTGGTAAAGTTTCGGGCAAGGTCCCGATCGGCCTCCGCGAGAAGAGGCTGAGGATTCGCTTGTACCCGAGCTTCGACTCCTGAAGATTCAGCAGCCACGGCTCGCCCTCCGGCGTTTCGACGGTGTAGACCGTGCTCTCGTGGAGGAAGGGGTTGGGCCCCGTTGAGCAAGGTATTCGGAAAGGAAATCGCCGGTCGTCTCGGCGAAGAGGGGCGATCGAGGATCGGAACGAAGAGCAGACGCTGCGGAACCGGAGGACGTCCATACGAGTGTGGAGCCGGCTGCCGATCATGGAGAGAAGCTCCGATGGGAGATCTGACCACGGAGGTTTCCTGGTTCCCTCCATGAGAGCTCCTGCGTTTTCTTGCACAAGAGAGATCGCAGATGTTGCTGGAACAACAAGAGGAAGAAGAAGAAATCGTCGCTGCCGCAGATTAGAAGGGAGCGTAGCGCATGTCCGTAGAGATCAAACCGGAAGTGTTGTCGATGGGTTTGCGAAGAGGGTTTCTGCTTCCAACGATGAAACCCTAGCTCCTCTCCTTGTGGCGTGAGAAAACAAAAGCTAAAAGGGGGACTTTTATACCTTTTGCAAAATCAATATACGCAGTGCGTGAATAAAAATATTCGATTATCTAATCTTTGCTTGCGGGCCCCCCCAAAGATAGAAATCCCAACAAGTACTTTGTTTGGATTTTTATTTCCAACTCTGTTAAGATAATTGTTAAGTATATTTTCTAATAATATCTTGAATTTCCATGCAAATTATATACATTTGTTTAAATAAGTGCTCTGCTAATTTTGATTTACAGTCCCTGTAATTTATTTTTTTTACAGTATTTTCTAAAAGTGACCTATGAAATTAAAATAAAGAGTAAATTTATCTTTGGAAAGAATTTTATGTCTCCACTTTACGCTACAATAAGAATATCCTATTTTCGTAGCTCCAATCTTCAAAGAAAAATTTCAGGTTCTACGTTAGACACTCCAAAGATGATTGCGATCATCCAAGATTCGGGTTTTTTTTTTCCCGATTTAATTCCAAAAAAAAAATATTTACAAAATTAATTATAAAAAAAAAATATTTACTAACCAACGCGCAAGACCCACGCGCTAGTCGAACTAGGGCCCAATGCTTGCGCGCTAGTTAGGCTAGCGCGCAGCAGCAAGCAGCTTGTATTTATTAATTTTTTTAATTACACATATTTTTTTCCGTAATAAAAAATTGTATTTATTATTAATTTTCAACGAATTTTATTAGCGACGAATTCTACGACGACCGTGTTGTTGAAAATGTACGCTATATATTTTGCGACGAAATATGCAATAAATCTGATGTTTCGTTGCAAATTAGCAAAGAATTTTTTTTCTTCGTTAATTTTCCATAGCTAAAATATTTTTTCATGTTTTTCAATTATTTTATATTTTTAGACAAAAAATTATTATTTTTTGTATTTGTCCCCAATATGCGATGAATTTCTAAGCTATATTTTTGCGACAAATGTACCGCAAATTTCGTTGCAAAATATAAACGTGTCGCACGACGAAATTTGCGGTACGTTTGTCGCAAAAATATAGCTTAGAAATTCATCGCATATTGGGGACAAATACAAAAAATAATAATTTTTTGTCTAAAAATATAAAATAATTGAAAAACATAAAAAATGATTTTAGCTTCGAAAAATTAGCGAAGAAATAAAAAATTCCTGGCTAATTTGCAACGAAACATCAGATTTATTGCAAATTTCGTCGCAAAATATGTAGCGTACATTTTCAACAACATGTTCGTCGTAGAATTCGTCGCTAATTAAATTCATCGAGAATTAATAATAAATATAATTTTTTTATTGCAGCCAAAAATATGTGTAATAAAAAAAAATTAATAAATACAAGCAAACAAAGCTTGCTTGCTGCATGCCAGCACTTGCGCGCTGGTTAGACCAGTGCGCAAGCGCTGCACGCTAGTCTAACCAGCGCGCAAGCATTGCGTGCTAGTTTGACTAGTGCGCTGGTTAGTCGGTAAATATTTTTTTTATAACTAATTTTTTAAATATTTTTTTTTGGAATTAAATCAATAAACCCCCCCCCCCCCCCCCCCCAAAAAAAAAATCCCAGGTTCTCGTTATGTAGTTGGATGACAACCAGTGGAGCACCGCAAAATCGGCATCTTGGAGATTCCGGCCGGACTAAGCCCGCCGACCAGCCCGGCACTCGGAACTCGATCGGATCGTCGGTCCCTCTCCTCACGTCCCCCTCCTCTTCTGAGAGAGATCCACAGGAAAGCCTACACATAAACGAACACACGATGGATGAACAACGGCCACATGCGGGGGTTGAGGTTAGGTGGGGGCGTAGAGAGAAGGGATGATGCGATCCCCCACTAAAATCGCGGTTTAAAAAAGTTTGATTTTTTTAAAATTTTTTTTTTAAAAAAATCAATTTTATGATATTATTTTTCTTAATAAATTATAAGAATTTTTTTTAAAGGGGCCCCAAGTGCCTTCATTTTCTCAAAAAATGATTTGAAGTGGTCATTGTTTCAAATAAGGGCTTCAAGTGACCTCTTTGTTTCAGAAAAAGGGCCTCACAAGTTTGTTTTCTTTTGTTTTCCCTTTTCTTCTGTTCCCCTCTTTGGCGGCCATCGGCGAGGGCTCAGCCCCCGCCGTCTGCTTGGCGAAGCAGACGATCTGAAGGAGCGAAGTCACTATCAACCCAGTGGAGATCGAAACAACATCATGTCCGCCATGAGCGAAGAAGGTCCCAAACTCTACACCAGCAAACCCAAGAAAGGTAACCTCATCATCCCTCGCAAATAGACCCTTGTGATTCAACAAAAATAAAAAAAAAGTTAAAAAAAAAGAGGCAAAATGCGTCATCAATCAAAGTGAACAGCCTTTAATTTCACCACCTTTGAGAATCCTTTGCCGTGTTTGCATCTTTTTCTTTTTCCTTCACTAGTGAAGATGATATTTTGGTATCGATGATAGCTAGGAAAAAACTCCGGGACAGAATATGTTTTTGAGGTCTCAACAGAAAAAGTCCTGGCAGATAAATTTCAGAGCTTTAAAAGTTAGCTTCTTCTTGCGGATCGGGATCTACCCTCTTTGAAAGCAACATTGCCTTGTCTCCCTTCTAAAAAACACGCCCTCCGTAGTTGTGAAGCCTTGGTAAACTTGATCATGGCTAGAGCTCAATCATGGACCCAACGCTTCCTTTCCTTCGCTAGGCGGCTTTAGTTAATCAAGTTAGTCCTATATGCTATCCATGTTTTTTGGGCTAGTGTTCTTATCCTACCCAAATCGGTCCTGTCCCGCATTTTTAAAAAAAAATCGTTTGACCTTTCTGTTGGAAAGGACCGGGACTTGGTGTCGGGGGTGCTAAAGTATGCTGGGCTGTTGTATGCCTTCCAAAGGAAGAAGAGGGCTACTAGGGCACCGATGCTCAAACACCTTTGGATTCTCTTCAGACAAAGAATCTCTATGGTGCAAGTGAATTCACTCCACTTTTTTAAAAAAACAACAACTTCTGGATGGCCTCAAAATTGACGTTCTGTTCTTGGGCGTGGAAAAATATTTTGGATTTTGAGTGGAATTTCAAGATCTTTTTGGATGGCGACTTGATGATGGTCGCAGTGTGTCCTTTTGGTTTGATTCCTAGCATCCTCATGGACCACTAGACAGATATTTCTCTAATGTTGAGATATATAGGTCATGCTTATCTCGGATGGCCACGGTAGCTGATTTCTTCTCGTCTTCAAACCGTCCATCGCAAATTTTTGCAACTCTAGAGCCTTAGTCTGAGCAGCTTCCGATTCTTGATAGCCAACATGCATATCGTTTTGTGTGGCGAGGCCATTCCTTTAGTGATTTCTCAATTGCCTTCGCGTGAAATTACATTCGGCCTAAAGGACAGCAAGTGCCGTGGCATTCATTCATCTGGAATCGTACGCTAGCTCCGCGATACTTATTCCACCTATGTCTGATTACATTGAACAGATTGCCCACCTAGGTTCTTTGTTGAATTATAATCAAATTCCATATGCTACTTGTGCCTTTTGTCGATGCAGACCGGATTCGATTGATCATCTCTACTTTGGCTGCCACTATACGGGGATTCTTATTTCCTTTTGGGCAGCCAAGTGCAACATGGCTTGGTCTAACCGGTGTTGGGGGGACAACCTGCTTTGGGCTATGGAAAAAATCAGTGGCAGAAGTTTCCATCAACACATTGCCCATTTCTCTTTTGGCACTCTTTGCCATATTATTTGGAGAGAGAGGAATAATATCATTTTCCGTCACCAGCCATCCTTCCTTCTAGCCATTGAGAAGCACCTACAGAAAGTTATCAAAGATAAGACGCTGACCTTTAAGCATGTGGATGACACTCCTCGCAACCATAGTTGTTAAGGCGTCGCCTAGGCGACAAGGCGACCTTGGGCGACCAAGGCATCCTGTCGCCTTGCTAGGTCTCCTCAAGGCGGGCGCCTTGGTCGCCTTGTGGACGCCTTGGGCGCCTTGGACGCCTAGGCGACGCCTTGGGCGCCTTGCTGATTTTTCTCAAGGCGAGCGCCTTGGTCGCCTAGGCGTCGCCTTGTGGGCGCCTTGGGCGCCTAGGCAACACCTTGGGCGCCTTGAGAAGTACAAATATGAAAAATTATTTATTTTTAATAATATTTCATGTATATATTTACTATATTAAAAGTTATTTATTTTTAATAATCTTTCATGTATATATTTGCTCTGTTGAATCATGAATGTAAGTTTTGTAGTACAAATATAAAATATACAATTATACATATTGTTGACACCTAAATTTTGATTTTTCATGTTAATCATTTTTTGCATAAAAATTTAGAACTAGTTTTAGTTCTAAAAAAAAAACAGCATTCATATTTTATTTTCCGACAATCATGCTTTTCATTTATTTAATTTGGACCGTTTGACGGGTGGACTTATTGAGTGCTTGGAGCTTAATTAAGTAGACTGGAGTAAGCTTGTATAATAAAAATTCGGCCGAATCCATGGTGGTCGGACATACAAAACGTTGCTAATCAGGGATAGTTAGAACTTGAAATAAAACTGGAACAAAAAATCTTGAGAATTCAGCTACAAAAAGGAAAGAGTGGGTCGGCCATCATCAGTAAAAGGGAAAGAATATCACATGAGATACAATGTTGCACAAGGCTTTCTTCTAGATGAATCATAAGGAAGAGAGAAGGACGAATCCACGAAGGGAAGGAAAAAGATTTGGCTAGAATATTCAGGATGGAATAAAAAATTGATTTCTTTTCCTTATTACCTCCCACTATCACGCCTATAAAGAGATCATTCATAGTGCCTCATAAAAGGGGGGTGGAGAATTTTGAGAGAAAAAAAAAATACGTGAAAGAGAGTTTGGGAGTGCTATATCGTTTCTCGACTCCATCGGCCAAACGTCAGTCCCCGACGTTGTCTCTTTGCCGCTGCTATATCTTCTGTCCCATAGCAGTTCGTGATCGTCCACGTCCACTTAGCTGAAGACACTAGAGTGAAACCAGTGAAGTCTTCGGTGGAGGAGCTACAGTTCATCACGTGAAGTTGTGATTTTTTTGGCTGCTAGTGGAAACTCTTGATTTTGACTCATCAATTTGCTGTCCCTGCCAGATAACACAAAAGACGTCATAAGGATTAGCATTTTCAGCTAGTTTTGTCTCTGATATTTGCGGACACCAACGACGTGCTGTTGTACATCGAGAAGCACTTGGAAAATTTCTCTGATTTTTGCAGGTTGTCAACCGTAAGCCCTAGAGGTGTGAAGGTTTGCTCGGCAATACAAGAACTTCCGCATCAAACCGGCCCCGATTTTTATCCTACGCACTAAGGTAATGTCGAACACACTTGTGGGTTAATTCAAGCATGTTTTCTAGATGATTTTTATGCTGTTTTGCTACTGTTTGCTCGTTGCCCTTGCGTGATTTGCATGCTGTTTTTGTCAAAGGTACCACGTTTTCGCATGCCTTAAGAACCTTGGAATGTTCTAGCGATTGTTTTGCATGATTTTGGATGCCGACATTGAGAGAAGTGCAAACCTTTTTTCGGAAGTTCGAGATGCCACTTTTTGATCTAAATGTCAAAACCTAATTTTTGTCATAAATTGTGGATTTAGTCAGTCTGACCTATCACCGCTTAGGTTCGATTTACTATCTTCATAAAGCCGATCTCAAATTGGTAATGCCAAATTTTTAAGAAAGAAATAATAAAAGGAGATATGGTCTCGATTGTCTTTCCTTTTCTATGTGGATGGATTACTTTTTTGACTTGATTTTGTTATGTTCTGAAAATTCCTAAAAAACGTTAGTAAGATATGGTTTCCTAGAAATCTTGTCTAATTAATTTTTTAGGAAGATGAGGTTTCCTAGAAGCCTTGTCTCATAAAAATTTAGGCGATCAAGTCAAGATAGCAAAACCTCTAAGGAAATTCTCACCAAGGCCGAAAATTCCAAAAGGAAAGGGGAGAAAATCATATCCACGTACATCTTATCATAGCTCATGCATATCTCATCTTTTGCATATCTTGCATCTCATATTTTCGTATACCACCTCATATATTCCATATTTTCGAAATCCCCTAGCATATCTTTAAATCACATTTCATGCATTGCCAAAAATAAATCCGAAAATACAAAAAAAAATATCATTCGCATTACATATTGCATAGTCGCATGTCATATTTTCCACGTCGTCATGCCATGCCATGTCATGCACTTTGCCACGTCATATTTGCCATGTCATACTTTCCATGTCATTCATATTTATCACGTCATCCATGCATAGTCGCCATGTCATCTTTTTACATCATTGCACGTTACATGTCATATAGTTAGTTAGCATTAGCATTGCATCTAAAAAGAGAAAATCGAAAAAAAAGGAACTCTACTTTATCTGAGCTTTAAATTGATTCAATCCAAGTCGTCAATTTAGGACATCCCCTATGGAATTAAGGTACCGAAATGGCATTAGTTTTAATTAACTAGTGTAATCAAGTCCCCGAATCCACAATCTCTGGTTCGTAGAAGTAAAATGGTTCTCCCGCTATTTTACTTAGGTTTCTAATCAACCTACCAAAAATGATTAGTGGCGACTCCAAATCCTAAATCATTCTAATTAATTTAAGTTACGATTTGGTAGGGCTTGGGAGAGTCCGTATTGGGTTAGTTAATTCATTTGATTAATCTAATAATCCATTAGCCTAGAAATAAAATTTTTTAGGTCGCGACACATATATATTTAAAAATTTAGCTACATTGTCGCCTTATTGCCTTGCGGACGACTAGGCGGGCGCCTAATTGCCTAGGCGTTTTAGAGGCCTTTGCTCGCCTTGTCGCCTTAACAACTATGCTCGCAACAGGAGGATGCAAGCTAGCTGGGACATTGATCCGACTATTTTTTGCTAAGTAGAGGGTTGTCCTAGCTGTGGTTTTCTAGTTTTGGGGTTTATTTTGGCCTTTCTGTTCTTTTTCTTGAGGGACTCTATCTCCCTGTTTTGAACCCACGACACTCTTGCACTCGTAATTACATTATTTAGTGCCATCACGAGTGCAGGACCTCGTTTTTTGTAGTGTCGGGTTCCTCTGTTCTTGTAAAGTTGCGCTTTGGTTAAAAATTAATATAATCTTTACCTTTACCCAAAAAAAGAAAAAAAAAACACAAATGAATTCCTAAGGCCACCGTCGCGCCCGCCCGCCTTCTTCACCAACGAAAAAAAAGCCAGAAAACTCCACGTCCTTGTGGCTACGTACAATCCACCAAGCTGAAGGCCTTGAGTTTTTCCCTTCCCAGAAATAGGAAGAACACGAAGCTTTCTCCACATAGTAGATGAAATCACCTTCATACCCGTCAACCTCGCGTGTTGGGGCCATAGGCCGTTGCAGAGGAAGAAAGCCGAATTGCCTAAGCTTCTCACCTCCTCCCATTCCCAGCAGAGTTATGTCCATTACTTGAATTGAAAAGCAAGATTGCACTTGTAAATCATGCCGAACGACTTATTTGACTTTGTTATTGAAAGTGGAGAGATTCGGAACCGAATTGCATATTTTGCAATAACTTGGGAACTTATGGTGACTTTTTCATTCATTTGATCAGATAAAATAACTGCACTAAATATTGAGAAATAGTTCTGATCACACTAAACGAATTAAACTTTCAAGTATGACATTGCACACGGAGCAAAATTTAGGGACTACTTATTGCAATTTCTCTAAAAATATGAATTGAATTTTTCGAATTCATTCTAGAATAATATTGATGGCATTCTTTTTTTTTTTCCCTTAAGTCTAATCTTTCTGGATCTCATTTTTCGAATTCCAAATACTACAAACATAAATGCATCCTGCATAGTCTCCTCACCATAACCTGACCTAATTGCCCTTCTTCACCGGGAAATGGATCGTCTAACCTTGCAATCCGGGCCGTTCGTGTTATGAATGGATGGCCCTGATTATTACTAACAAAAATATATAAAAAAATTCAAAAAATTATCCCATAAAAATAGGAGATCTGAGCCGTCCGTTCAAAAATGGATGGCCCGGATTACAAGGTTAGGTACCCAACCTTCTTAGGAAAGGTTAGACGACCGACCGTAATAAAAACCAGAAAACTCCACGTCCTCAAGGTTAAAATCCACCAAGCTGAATGCCTTGACTTTTTCACCTGAAGAATAGGAAGAGCCCTTCTCCACATAGTAGATGCAATCCCCTTCAAATCCGCCGAGCTCGCACGCCGAGACCGCGAACGACCGGCCATTGCAGAGGAAGAAAGCTGACTTGCCCAAGCGTTTCACCATCTCCCATACCCGACGTTGTCGATCCAATCTATAGACTCCAGAATAAGACCTCGGACCATCTTTAAAGCAGTCTTCCACTACATAAAGATCACCATTTGACACCACCAAGTGCTTCCGGTGGCGGCGGCAGCAACCAAGACAGTTGATTGGCTGTGAAAAACTTTGAAGTCTGAAAGATGAATCGATATGCGAAAACGACCCCCACTTATCCACCACGCAAACTTTGCCTTCGTAATCTACGATATCGTCATAACCCCAGCCTAAATGGCTCCAATTCTCATCCCCACACTTCCAATAAAATAATTGCCCGTGTCCATCAATGAAATAAACCAAACAGTGATCTTGATCAGTCCATGCACAATCCGGATGCACCACAACTTTCTGCGTACCCCCTCCGATTCTACTGCCATATTCAAGCGTGTATTCTCTACAGATTTCAACAATTCGGGATTGGAGACAATCGAGTACCTTTGGGAACTTCTGGGGCAAGGGCTGGATCAGCAGCTGCGAGAAGAGGCTGAGGATTCGCTTGTCCCCCAGCTCCGACTCCTCAAGCTTCAGCAGCCACCGCGCGCGACCGGTGGCGACTCTGTCCGCCGGTGTCTCGACAATGTAGACCGTGCTCTCATGGAGGAAGAGGTTGGGCCCCGTTGAGTGAGGTATTCGGAAAGGGAATCGCTGGTCGTCGCGGCGAAGCGGGGTGATCGAGGAGCGGAACGAAGAGCAGACGCTGCGGAACCGGAGGAAGTCCATACGAGTGTGGAGCCGGCTGCCGATCATGAAGAGAAGCTCCAGCGGGAGATCTGACCATGGAGGTTTCTTGGTTCCCTCCATGTGAGCTCCCGCGTTTTCTTGCACAAGAGATCGCAAATATTGCTGGAACTACAAGAAGGAAGAAGAGGTCGTCACTGCTGCAGATTAGAAGGGAGCGTAGGGCATGTCGGTAGAGATCAAACCGGAAGTGTTGTTGATGGGTTTGCGAAGAAGGGTTTCTGCTTCCAACGATGAAACCCTAGCTCCTCTCCTTGTGGCGTGAGAAAACAAAAAATTAAAAGGGGAATTTTATATATCTTTGCAAAATCAAATGTACAGTGAATAAATATTCAATTAGCTAATCTTGCTTATGGGCCCAAAAAAAAAAAAACCGCACCAAGGACTTGTTTGGGATTTTTATTTTCAACTCTGTGAAGATACTTGTTAAGTATATTTTCTAATAATATCTTGAATTTCCATGCAGATTATATACAGTTGTTTAAACAAGTGCTCTGCTAATTTTGATTTACGGTTCCTGTAATTTTTTTTTACCGTATTTTCTAAAAGTGATCTATGAAATTAAAATAAAGAGTTAATTTATCTTCGGAAAGGATTTTATGGCTCAACTTTATGCTACAATAAGAATGTCCTATTTTCGTAGCTCCAATATTGAAAGAAAAATGTCGGGTGCTTCCCTACGTTGGACACTCCAAAGATGATTGCGATCATCCAAAATTCCAGGTTCTCGTTATGTAGTTGGATGACAACCAGTGGTGTCCTAATTTTTTTTTTTTTTGTACTTTTCTCCTGAGAATCCTAAATTGATAAATAGTAATTTTGGCGAGATTTGAAATGATGGAAATGCGTTGCATTTCCAAGACCCTAAAAAGCCGCTCCACATGCACACCGTCTCACCTCGAACGCCTATTCATTCGTGATTAGTAAGCCTTGCTATAGGAATACTTCCTACACTTGTTAATTTGGTACTCGTAGTTCGTCCGAGCACCGCAGAATCGGCATCTCGGAGATTCCGGCTGGACTAAGCCCGCCGACCAGGCCGGCACTCCGAACTCGCTCAGATCGGCGGTCCCTCCCGTCACGTCCCCCTCCTATTTAGAGAGAGATCCACTGGAAAGCCTACACATAAACGACCACACGATGGATGAACAACAGCTACATGAGGGGGTTGAGGTTAGGTGGGGGCGTAGAAAGAAGGGATGATGCGATCCCCCACTAAAATCACGCTTTAAAATCATGCAGCACGAGGTGTGGAATGGATCATCTTGTCGCGCCAGCGGTGGAGCAAGTAAGTACGTGATGGAGAAGAAGAGGGCGAAGAATAATAGCCCGCTGGTGAAGTAGAGAGGTAATGGGAGCGAGTCGGAGGCTTTGAGGAGGCTGTGGGGGGTAGAGGGGTTTCATGGGCTCGCCGGCGGCGGCGGATGAGGGTTTCGTCGCCAAAGCGGGAGGTCTCGGGCTAGTGTCCATTGCCGGAAATGTCACAGCGGAGGCGGGTTGATTGTTGGTAATTAAAAATATTTGTAAATAAACTAAAAAAAGTTTGATTTTTTTAGAACAATTAAAAAAAATCAATTTTATGAAAGTGTTTTAGAAATATTATTTCTCTTAATAAATTATAGGATTTTTTTTTTAAAAGAGCCCAAAGTGCCTTCATTTTTTTCAAAAAAAATGTCTGAAATGAACCTTGTTTCGGCTTCAAGTGACTTCTTTATTTCAGAAAAGGGCCTCAGTAGGGGTATTTTCGTCTTTTTATGTTTTCTAATTTTTTTTTCCTAATTTTCCTTTCTTTTTTTCCCTTTATTTTATTTTATTTTTCTTTTGTTTTCTTTGGTTTTCCCTTTTCTTCTGTTCCCCTCACTGGCGGCCGTCGGCGAGGGCTCAGCCCCTGCGGTTTGCTTGGCACAGCAGACGATCTGAAGGAGCGAAGTCACAGTCAATCCAGTGGAGATCGAAAACAACGTCAGGTTCGCCATGAGCGAAGAAGGTCCCAAGCTCTACACCAGCAAACCCAAGAAAAGTAACCTCATCATCTCTCACATTCACACCCTCACAAATAGACCCTTGTGATTCAACAAAAAAAAAAGTACAAAAAAAAAAAAAAAGGCAAAACGCATCATCAATCAAAGTGAACAGCCTTTCACCACCTTTGAGAATCCTTTGCTTTGCCGTGTTTGCATCTTCTGCTTTTTCCTTCACTAGTGAAGATGATAGCTAGGAAAAACCTCGGGGACAGAATGTGTTTTGAGGTCTCAACAGAAAAGTTCTGGCAGACAAACTTCAGAGCTCTAAAGGGTTAGCTTCTTCTTGCGGATCTACCTTCTTTGAAAGCAACACTTGTCGGATCCGGATCACCTGCCCTAATTGAATCAGGGTAGGTGTACCCAGATCTCTTACAATAGGGGGATTTTTTTTGGAAAAATGATCAGGGCATCCCTGCCCCGATTTCGGCGGGGTAGGGGATCCAATTACACACTTGCCTCCCTTCTAAAAAAACACCCCCTCCGCACTTGAGAGATCAGGAACCAAATTGCACAATTTAGCGATAGTTTGGGAACTTGTGGCGACTTTTTTTCACTTGTTTAATCAGGTAAAATAACTGCCTTGAACGTTGAGAAATAGTTCAATGACCACATCAAACGAATTAAGCTTTCAAGCATGACATTGCACGAAAGAACAAAATCAATTAAAGCAAACGTGGATAAAAGTTTCAAGGATGATTAACGTATGAAAAACAACCGGCGAACTTTTGTCATGTGAGATATTACACAGCCAAGTGCTAAGAGCCTTCGTTAAGATCGTCAATCTTCTAGGAATTGTCAAATGGTGCCAATATCCGATGTGGTTGACCTCTCCAGAGATGATCTTGTGATTTCTATACCGACGGAAATGGAGACCATATGCTAAATTTCCGAGCAATAATGTGACTAGGAGCACTTTTAAATAATGTCGAATGACTT
Organism: Rhodomyrtus psidioides; assembly: GCA_021437785.1. Lineage (NCBI taxonomy): Eukaryota > Viridiplantae > Streptophyta > Magnoliopsida > Myrtales > Myrtaceae > Rhodomyrtus > Rhodomyrtus psidioides. The sequence goes on from JAILYB010000005.1 coordinate 9,052,878, forward strand.
ATTTGATTTTGTTATTGAAAATAGAGAGATTCAAAACTAGATTTCACATTTCCCAATAGCTTGGGAACTTGTGGTGACTTTTTCACTTGTTTGATCAGATGAAATAACTGCATTGAATATTGAGAAATAGTTCAATGACCACATTGAACGAATTAAACTTTCAAGCGTGACATCGCACATAGAACAAAATCTAGAGACTATTTAGTGCCATTTCCCTACCATGTAAATTGAATTTTACGAATTCATTCTAGAGTAATATTAATGACATTCTTTTTTTTTTTGCCCCTTAACTTTAATTTTTCCGGATCTCATTTTTCGAATTCCAAAGATAACAAAAACATAAATGAATTCCAAAGACCACCGTCGAGCCCGCCGTTCTTCACCAACGAAAGAAGCCAGAAAACTCCACGTCCTTGTGGCTACAATCCACCAAGCTGAAGGCCTTAACTTTTTTCCCTTCCCAGAAATAGGAAGAACATTAAGCTTTCTTCACATAGCGGATGAAATCCCCTTCATACCCGTCAAGCTCGCGCGTTGGGACCGCAAACGACCGGCCGTTGCCGAGGAAGAAAGCCGAATTGCCCAAGCTTCTCACCTCCTTCCATCCCCAGCGTTGTCGATCCAATCTGTAGACTCTAAATTCAGACGTCCCGCGACGTCTGATGTATTCGTCTACTACATAAAGATCACCACTTGACACCACCAGATGCTTCCGGCGGGCGCGAAGGTGATCACTGTCGATTGGCAGTGAGAACATTTCAAGTGTGAAGACTCGCCAAATCAACCCCCACCGATTTACGACGCAGACTTTGCCTTGGCGGACTACAATGTCTCGTCATAACCCCAGCCTAAATGGCTACAATTCTTATCCCCGTACTTCGAATAACCCAATTGCCCTTGTTCATCAATGAACATAAGTGCATCTCGCGGTCGCGGTAACCTAGTTGCCCCTCTCTTCATCAACGAAAGAAAACAGGAAATTCCACGTCCTTGTGGCTACCATCCGCCAAGCTGAACGCCTTAATTTCTTCCCAGAAATAGGAAGAATAGTCATAGGCGTTCTGCAAGTAGTAAATGCAATCCCCTTCAAACTCGTCAATCTCGTGTGCCGCGACTGCAAACGACCGGCCTTTGCAGAGGAAGAAAGCCGAATTGCCCAAGCTTCTCACCTCCTTCCATCCCCAACGTTGTCGATCCAATCTGTAGACTTTAAAATGATCCGTCCCGCCATGTCCAATGCATTCGTCCACTACAAAAAGATCACCGCTTGACACCACCAAACGCTTCGTGTGGCCACGGTGGCAACGACAGCCGCCATCGATTGACGGTGAGAACTTTTGAAGTATGGAAGATAAATCTGTTAGACATACTTGTATAGCCTTGTAGTCTTATAGCTTTCTCTTACATTCCTTCTTTCTCTTTAGTCCCACATAGGAAGAGCACTAAGCTCTTTACCTCTTCTAAGCCTATATAAGGGCTTCTCATGTACATTGTTTGACACACCATTATTAGAGAACAATACCATTCTCTCTTAATCATTCTTTCTTATCATGGTATCAGAGCCAAGATCATTGTCTTGAAATGCAATTAGGTCAATTTTCCCTCCAATTTGATCAATTTTAACCAAAAGGGCTTAATTGCATAAAAATCTTTCAATTTAGTCCCCGGTTTCACAATTTTTGAAATTAAATTTCACACGGGCACACCAATTAAAATTAAACACCTCTACCCAACAGTTTTCATCATGCTGAATCCATTGGTGGGCTCAATTTTGGCTAATTCGATCGTTTAGGCCTTCGATTTGGCGAAATTAAATTTCGGATCCTAGGGACAATTTGGGGTTTTCACAGAATTTCAATAAATTGATTCACGAAAATACCCATATTTGATGGAAAACATGTCAATGAATCCGATTTTGCCATCAATTTCATGAAAAGAGATCATTTGGGGGGTCAATTTGGCGATTTGGGCGATTTGGCCGAACCGGGCCGGTCGGGTCAGGCCCGACCCGACCCGGTTCGACCCGGGTCTGCAGCATTGTTGCAGACCACTCTGCAGAACGTGGACAGCAAGCTGCAAAACAGAACAGGGGGAGATGGGGCAGCGAAGCGTGCGATTTTTGAAAGGAAAAAGAACAACGCACATGGGGGGACATTGGCAGAGGGGCATGGGTCGCGGAGCAGGCGTCGAGGCGGGCGGTCGGCCACGCCAAAGCGGGGGAGATTCTCGGATAAAAATCGAGCTCGGCCATGAGAGAGAGGAGATTTTTTTGAGAGGAAACCGACGGACAACCGGCAACCCAGGGTCTTCGGCAACGCTCCCCGACCATCACCGGAGCTTAGTGGCCGTCGGCGAGCTCCGAATAGGTTGGTATTTGCTCCCGAGCTTCATTTTTCTCAGTGCACGCCATGTGTTCGGCGAAATGCTTCAGTGAGGATTTTACTCCGGGGCTCTCGGCCGGACCTTTCCCGACCCCTTTCTGTGCGAGGCTCGCTTTAAAAATCATCTAGATCCAACTCTAAGCTTGTGTTGACCTTTGTTTTGCATTAAACCGCGGCGAAAACACGGCTCGGAGCTTCGCCGGCAACGGTTCGGACCGGGAGCTCAACGGGGAACTTCCGGCGGTCTTCAAGCTCGAAATGAGCTCAGGTAAGCCTCTAGACCCTCCTTGGGTGTTGTTTGATGGTTTAGAATCGAGTTTTGATAAGAAAAAAAATTCGGAAAATACCTCGCCGGAGCCGGGTTCGGGGAGGCCCGGTTTACTTATTTTTCGGCTTGTTCACGGCCTTCTTTTTGTTGTATGTCGATGCTGAGTGTCTAATGAGTCGAATGCCGCAAGAACGGGCGAAAAATACCAAGTTTCGGGCCCGTTTCGCAATTTTCCGGCGACCTCGCCGGAATTTTTACTATTCCCGCCGGATTTTTCACTGTTCATCGTCTTCTCCGGCGACCCTCCGGCCGGTCAACGGTCAACGGCCGACGTGGCGTGCCACGTAGGCAGCCACGTCAGCCGGGTGGGGTCCGGTCCGCTTATTTTCAAATAAAACAAACGGACGGCCACGATCGCGACACGTGTCGCGATCCTGGAATTTTTGGAAAATTAAATAAATGATTTTCGAATAATCGATCCGGCGGACGAGAATGTGCCACGTGGCTCGCTGAGGGACGTCCGATCTTGTACAAGATCGGACGCACCAGAGGAGGCCACGTGGCACGTTCTAGAGCGTTCGATCCGAAGGTTTTTCTAAAAAAGGAAAATAATTGATTTTTGATCCAATGGCTACGATGTGGCCACGTGGCTCACTGAGGGACGTCCGATCTAGTCTTTGATCGGACGCACGAGACGAAGCCACGTGGCACGACGTGGACCGTCCGATCCGGGGAATTTTCGGATAATTAAATAAAATAGATAAAAAATCAAAAAAATTGTTAAAAAATAGGAAAAAATATTTAAAAATATAAAACGGTGTCGTTTTAGGCCGGTTTCAACCCCTAGGGTCGGGCCGGGCGCCCGAGAGGCGCGGGCCGGGTCTGACCCGGCCCGGAAAATATCTTTAAATAAATAAAAAAATCAGAAAATAATAAAATAATAAAAAATAATCAATAAAAAATAAAAAATCATAAAAAATTCAAAAAAATTCGGAAAATTCAGAAAAATTCCAAAAAATTCTCAAAAATGGGAAATGGCCACAATCAACTGGCCATGGAATATTTTGGGTAACTCGGTATCCAAACCTTCCAAAAATGACAATTTTGCCCTTCGGACTAATTGTCCCCGAATCTTCCCATTTTACCCCCTAGCCCTAAATCACATCTTCCCTAAGCCCTTATGGCTATACTAGGAGGCCAATGATTGAAATTGATGTGCATTGACACGATTTATTTATGCATTTGATTGCGCTTTCATTATATTGACTGTGATTTGATAGGACCAGTCTTCCAATCTGCATGAAACCCTGACTCATACATATCTCACCTAAAATTGTGCCTGCATGAACTCTTAGTCAGGAAAATCACTCGCGTTAGGTACCGAAAGGGCGTTGGTAATGACACCGACGTAACCAAGTCCCCGAACCCAAAATCTCTAGTTCCGCAGAACTGATCGATCTCTCCCAATCGGTCAGTAAGGTTTCCGGTCTACCCTCCAAGAAAGACCGGTGGCGACTCCAAATGCATGCACAAATTGCACATGCCACCACGACCACACTAAGGTCGAAAGCGATCGACTCTTATCGTCGAACCCTCAAAAGACACTCCCGCCGCGATTTGGTATGGGCCTGGGAGGGCCCGCGCCGATCCAAAGCCTGCGATCGGTAATCCATTAGCCGCGTCCGTTGATTTTCGGACGGGTCGCGACAGCTGGCGACTCCACTGGGGACGTTGTTCTAGAACACTTGGTTCTGGACCTCAAGTGGACTTAGGCCGTAATTAAAACGTTGAGTGATTTTTCTAACCCTGCAGGCGCTCTTGAAGGTGAGGTAAGTCCGCTCACGATAGGTGTTATATGTTTTTGCAGATTGGAGTGATAAGGGGTGTAGTCTGTGATTAACATTGTCTTATGCAGGATGGGCGTAGGAATGTATGTTATATGGATGATTTGAAGCGCTGATTGATATATAAATTGTTGCGCATGGTTCACTACATATTTGAGGATCACGACACTTTGCACAAAGCGCCCAAACCCAGGCCGCGAAATCACCTTTTCAGGTAGCCATAGATCAGGGATCGATATGCAATGCTCTAGCGTGGATTGCGCTGGGGTTGACCATATTCGATCCCACTCACTATCCAAGTCGAGACTTTTATCCATTTGTTGTGGATTGCGCTCATGGACGAATTTATCGACTCGGATAGAGAGAGGCCTCTAGGTTCCTCACCTAAGCCATTTTGATTTCTAGAGTCAAGCCTCACTTGTCTCATGCGCATGTATATGGATGGTTGGTATACCTAAAACCAAAAATCATTGGGTACCTCTCTTGGTAAGGTCCTGCCATTTCTATTTGAATTCACTTGCAGCTCTTTTTTATATTGCACAACATGCTGCATTCATCAAATCCGAGGGTTGAGTTCAATTCCATTATAGAGTATGGATAGAGTAGAGATGATCTCTCCAAGTCGGTCCCACATCCTGGACGTATTCAAGTATGAGCGACGTGTCACCCGCCATCGGACTGTCGGGACATTCAACGGAGTTCACCCTTTTCAAGTTGTCCAAGGGATGGTCCGGTAACCATACCGGAAGTTGAAGGACAGGTGATAACAGCAAATTCGAGACACCTACCGGACATTATCAGAAGGGCATCTGATGAAAATGAAAACCCGAAATAGCCGAACCGAAGACACCAAGTGCCGTCCTCGGAAGACCCAACTTGGGGCATCTCTTTAGGTTCATAAGGGCCACGTTCCAATCGTCCCTTTCCTTTTATCAAGATCATCGAGTCTGTAAGGAGAACCCGTCTGTGGGTCTCCCATCTATCTTTTACACCTCGATCCCTAAGTCTTGTCTAAGTGTCTTGACATTGGAATGCGGCACTGGAATTTCTCTCAACCATTCGAATTGTTCGGTTCAATTGCATGTCTTACCCAGATGAAATTTTCGTTAGAACTCACACTTGGCATGTCTAACCCAAGTACGAGAATCTAACATTCATTTCATGGTACGCCGGACATGGAATTGAATCGGTTTATAGCATGCATCATTGGTAATCCTTGGTAATTAACTAAAGTCGTTCATGTTTCCTGAATTCAAGAGGAGACCTGATATCCAAATTACCTTCGGGAAATCATCCCAATTTGAATGTCCTATCTCCCACCGAATTTAGGACACATTGGAATTGCATTTTTATCTTCTTGGACATTCCACAGATTTTCTGGGAATTCGCCAAAAGTAATGACCATGGATTACACTCCTTTTAGTTTTATGTTTTCTCTTGAAAAACATCGATAAGAATTTTTCACACGAGGCTAAGGCTTGTGTAAAAGTTTTTATCCTCGTTAATCACAAGAAAGCATAAAATTGAAAGGATTTATGCTTTACTCCCCTTTCTAACATAGTCCTGTCATTCGAAACAGGTGTTTTCCGGAATCAAAAGCCAAGAACTTGTGTGAAGCTTCAGTCACAGGTTAAAATGGATCAGATTGGCCTGGAGAAGCGCTTGGCCGCACTGGAGAGTCAGATGACTCAGATATTGGCAATGATGAAGACATTCCTCCTCACTACACAAGAGGCGTCCCCGACGACCTTCAATCCTGATCTGACCACCCGACCAGGTTCAACCGGCGTGCCAGATGTTGATCGAGCCCTGGAAGTAGAAGACTTCTCCGAAGGCACACCCATGATGAGTAACCTGGAAGAACAGCATAAAGAAAAGTATGGTGCTATGGAGGAAAATGAGATGACTGGAGAGGATCTGTTCGTCACACACCTGATTCGGGAGAAAAACTATAGTCACCAGCAGGATGTTGGAGGTCGTGCGAACCCGATCCCCGCTGAAACCCGTCCATACAATGTCTCTTCTACATGCCCTAAAGGGAAGACGCTTGAGATTCCCCAATGGCCGGGACTTGCTAGGAGATATGGTGGTATCGGTTGCCCAAGAACTCATATCCAATACTATTCGGAGGCGATGATCGATTTCAATCGTGACGATTTGTTTCTTGTCCAAAATTTTCGGCATAGCCTGGTCGGTCCCGCGTTAGAATGGTTCACGAGGCTTGATGTCGAGGGCATCCGAGAGTGGAGTGATTTGGCTAATCAGTTTCTCCAGCAATACGATTTCAACAGGAATGCCACCCCTACCAGAATGGATCTGATGCACATGAAGCAAAGGAGAAATGAAAGCTTTAGATCATTCACACAAAGGTGGAGAGTAAAAGCAGCCCAAGTCCAACCTCCGCTGGACGAAGATGAGTTAATAGAGCACTGTCTGAAAGCTTTTCCCTATGATTCCTTTAATCGATTGGGTACGGCTCATTACCAATCATTTTCACAACTTGTGCATGCCGGTGAAAGGATGGAATGGGCTAAGCGCGATAGCATGATCAGAAACAAAGAAAGCCGCAGAGAGCTTTCTCAAAGGAGTAAAGAACCGATCAGGGAAACGACGACCGACTATCGAAGAATGACGTTCATGAGTCAAAATTCCGTACACGTGGCAAGACATCAGCCGCCTGATTTCATTCCTCACCAGAGACAACCAGCACCTAAGATAGAGAAATCTGGCCAGTCAAGCAAGAGAAGTCCCCCATTATTCACACCGCTCCCACTTCCTATGTCAGAACTGCTCCATCGGCTTTTGGAGGAAAGGTTGGTAGCCAAGAGGCCACCAAGGGTGAAACCGCCAAGATTCCAGGGGTTCGACCTGAATCAGACCTGTGCATACCATATGGGGGAGAAGGGACATAATGTCGACAATTGCCGAACTCTACAATATGATGTGCAGGCTCTCATCGACTGTGATATACTAGTGTTCGATAGGACAGGACTCAACGTCCGGCCTGACCTTTTGTCGGATCGCAAAATCAGTGACGTATCCGAGGTTGGACCGGAAAGCGATCTAAGGCTTATCACCAACGTACCCGAATCACGTGAGGTACCGACTACATCTTCTCAAAATCCGGAGAAGCATACCACCTCGATGGGGCAGAAAGAGCCATGCTTAACCGAGATGGGTAGTATGGGCATCATCGGTAGGGTTGAAGACCCCGCTTTTACAACTTCCTTCGCAAAGTTGAGCTTAACCTCTGAAGGATATGCGATAGAGGCTATGAGGGAAGAGTCATGGGAGAACATGCGGCAAAACCAACAAGCGGACAGGGTGTACGAAGACAACCCCATCAATGACCGCGCCGACCCGGCTGATCGGACAATTGATGATGGCAAACTACATGGATGAGGGAGTCACTTCCTCCTTTCCATCATCACTTTTTAGTCTATTTGCATTTTAGTCCATATATAGTCTCGAGTGCAGTCTCCCTAAAAAAAAAAAAAATCAAAAATCAAAAATCAAAAATCAAAAAATGGGGACATGGGGGAGCACCAAAAATCGGTCAATGACGACAAAAAAAAACAAAAAACAAAAAAAAAACAAAAAAAAAGAAAAAAAAACAACAAGAAAAACAACAAAAAAAGAGAAAAATTCCTGAGACCTGATTTCCCACATGTCTCCTGGTTTTCAAAACCTTTCGGGGTAGCGAAGATATCCGATGATAAGAGGATTAGCCCCCGTTCCCCACCTTCTAGTCAAATCTTTCAAAATGTGTTTCTAAGAAAAATTCGTCATGTATGGACTCTCTTTTCCATATTTGGACTAACTGCCTTCATGGCATCTCAGGTGTGCCGCCCAAAGCATGGAACGCCCAAGAGAAACGGAGTGGTGCTTCAAGAAGATTGAAGCCGGTCGACAACTCGAGCCACCGGGATGGACATTTGAAGGCAGACAAATGAGTCGACTTCTCACAAAAAAGCATACCGGAGCAAAGGCCCATCGAGACGAAAAGGGGACGAGAAACTACAAATGGCATATATCCCCAAATTAAAAAAGAACTGCAAAAATAATGAAGGAGGTCAAAGCAGTCAACTAGGGCAAACCCCACTTAGCCAGGGCAAACGCCACCTGACCGTGGCAAACGGATCGAGGATAAGGACGTGTCGTTCCTAATTGATTTTCAATCAGATATTGGCGTAATATTTCCTATCTCTTCCTCTCAGGTGAAAAACAGGTCGAGAAGAAAAATCCATCTGCGGATAGACAGGAGGGACATGTTTTACATGGCAGACATTTGCCGAAAATGCCCTCATCTGACTACATGCAAGATGATGGTGGAACGATGGATAAGATGGTTGAAGACCAACAAATAGAAACTTGCATTCCCTACAAGAGGAAGAGGAAGGTGCCTTCATCAGATGTCACCCCCATTGGGTTGGTAAAAACAAGATGGATCAAATCAGGTGATGATAAAAGTGAATGGGACCACCGAAGAATCTCCATCGTCTTGGATGCCCGAAGATGAAATAAAAGACCATTAAAGCGTAAGGCGAATGCGACAGGACACAATGAAGGAAACCATGGCCTGTGAAGTAACACTTCAAGATGTTAAAGTATTCAACCACATGTACACCCGAGCTTGCTGATGTCAAATAGCAAGAAGCTCGAGGGATGTCATGAAACGATGACAAGGCAGAAGGTGCATGAAGAAATCAAAACGCACTGATGAGACTAAGAAGTGTCGGAACATCAAATGCTGAAATCTTCGAAGGATTGTATGAGCATATCATCTGGTATCCCAAAAGAGAATACAGAGTAGATACCAGGCGTCAGAGAATTTGAAAGGTGCGGGATGCCAAAATCACCTGACACGGAGTGGATCGGCTCCGACTAAGTGGGAATGCATCGACACGACATGATCAAACTACCCATAAATAAATCAGTCAGCCCCAGACAACGCATCCAGTTGCTGGGGGCAAATCACTCTCTACCCAGAAAGGGTACCGAATGTAGGATATGCCGAATTCACCATGGGGATACGTAGGGGAAGTCCCTGAAGCAGTTATCACCCATGAATCATGATGAAGTGGAATAATCAATCAAAGACAAAACACATCAAACCCTTCTAAATGAGAAGGAGAACAATACGGAGCAATCGATTCTGGTAAAAGGACGTATCGTTCCAAAATGATTATTTTCTTGATATGAGAATAATGTTTCATTTCTTTTTCCTTTCAGGTTGGGAACAGAAGCAGAGGGCCCAAGAAGCAATGCCTTCAAATGACAAACAGGGAGTACCCCTTTTCATGGCATCTCAAACATGCACTTTGGCTAAATATTTTTAAGAGCATTCTAATAGCTCAATTTATGAACAAAACCTTTGAGAAAACTTGAAGAAGTTTATCATCATTTAGAAATCTATGTGAAAAGAGCGATTGAAAAGAAAATTTCAAGTTTTCCAGATTGACATATCTGATAAAAATGCTTTCTCTGAATAGAGTGAAAAGCACGAACTCATGTTTCGTTGCTGGCACACCTAACATGCATCATGCATATCATGCACATATCCTGCATACAGAAAACCCAAAGGGAGAAATGCCGGTTCCCGCAGGATAAATTTCAAGGGTAAATTGTATTGACTCCAACAGTCAATTATACATGCCCTTTACTCATGAGATTTCTTCTTTTCAATAGGGGAACATCGAACATCTCAAATGGCGGCTGTGATCGAGAGAATCACCAAACCGCCACATGACAAATCCCCAGATTGTCAGGCTGTCTAGGGACAAAAAAAATAATAATAATCGAAGAATCTGGCAATCGAGATAGATGACCAGAATCGACAAAAATTCACGAGAGCGGGCTCCCCCACCTGCTTCGAGGAGTCAAGCCGGGGGCAAATTCTCACGATCCCCCATGAAAGTGCATCGAACCAGGGTTATCAAACCCAGAGATGACGAACACCGAGACAAGCCTCACTGGGGCAAAATACTTGGAAAACATTGCTCCTTCAAATGTTGGAAGGACGAAGTCTCGAAGGGAGTACCTCCTTCCTGAAATTTCAAGTGAAGCCAGATAAATCCCCACGCCTGTCTCTTCATATGCAGGTGCATGAATGTCTTCAAATCGGATTGAAAATCGTCCAGGAGCATGGGAATGCCAAGGCATGCTGCCAAGATGAACACCGCCCAACTGGGGCAAAGCAGTTGTCGACGTGATTGAGGATCGTCTCACGAACAACACCCACAAATACAGACGAGATGAAGCAGCATCCATCACCCACATCAAATGAGAAGCGTCAATAATCGACGAAGGAAAGGAATACGTCAGTAAGGCGTCATCAGGAATCCCAAGAGGGAAGACATCCCCAAAGAGGATGGAGATTATAGCAAAACGCATGAATGAATTTAGCTGGGGCAGGCATCACCTAGCCATGATGAACCACGTCTAACCGGGGCAAGTGAATCATTTGTGTGCCGGACAAAGGAAGGACATTTCTTCTCTAGCAAAATCCATGGACGCAATGACAGAGTCGTCCTCATCGGAAGTAAACCCCAGGATACAAACCTGGGTGAACGGTAACTTTGTATCGTTCCAAATTGATCTCCCAAAGATCCCATGCTTAACATGAGTTTGTTCTCATTTGGCAGAAAATTTGTGGCACCAAAAAGCCACAAAAGAAAGGATCTCGCCCAACGTGGAAGCGAAAAGAAATATCCGTTGTAGGGGGCAAGCTGCCAGGAAATGGAACCCCGCAAAATGGCGTTAGAATACGTCCAAAAGCAGAAATTGATCTCATCCAGTGCAAATCCTAGAGAAGGATTTCGTGGCCAAACAGATGGGTAGATCATGGTCGCGAGCTAGATGGCCGACTTCAACAAGCCTTACATTTGCGTTCAAAAGGAGGCGCGAAGCGAGAGTAAAGCAGTATCGTTTCGATTTATCTTGAATTTCGAAACACGAACTGACACTTGATGTTTATTGTTGACAGTGATTCGCCGTCAAGATGGACAGAAAATTGTTGGCGCCAAAAAGCCGCAAAAGAAAGGAATTCGCCGACAAGGAGGCGAATAGAATTATCAACTTTGGAAGCCATGACTCCAAGAAGTGATCTTTGATTGAACTTTGAAGATTGGCGTGGGAATGCATCCAAAAGCATGAATGAATCTCCTATAGTGCAAATCCTAGAGAAGGTTCCATTGCCAACCAGATGGAGAGATCATGGCCACAAGATAGAGGGCCAAATTCTGCAAGCCGCGCGTTTGTGTTCAAACGGAAACACAAAGCAAGAACAAGGCGGTATCGTTCCAATTTGTCTTGAATTTTGGAACGCAAACTGACACATAATTCCCGTCTTTGACAGGGGATCGCCATCAAGGCGAAACAGGTTTTCACATCCCATGTATTACCCATGGGAACACATGACCAAGGGTGAGATGTATCGTTCTAATTCTTTGAAAAATTCATGAACATACAATAACATGTTTCTTCCGCATTTTCAGGGATCTCCAGCCGCGAGGGACAGGTAAGTATCCCTCTCCCCAATCCATTGAAGATGTTAAACAAAAAAGAGAAAAAAGAGAAAAAGAAAAGTTTTCAGAATCTAATGTCTAGAAAAGACATAGAGTTCTAACTCCATTAACAATCATGTTTTGAAAACAGGAGGTTGTCTAAACATGATTAGAACATGCATGGTGCATCGTAAAATCCTCTTTGATGGGTAAAATTTTTGGAGAAAATGAAAGAGATTTTTCCAATCAAAGGTTGTTCAAAACCTTCAAAAGGACGTTTTCTCAAAAGACGAGAGGCAAAGCCTAATCTAAACACGTCCTACACACACTTGAGAGAAGAGTGGAGCGAATCAGGTAGCAAAATCTGGACCTACGGAAGTAGGGATCATTCGCAGCAATTACATGGATCGGGACGACGGAGGCATTCGTTTCATATCCCCAAACACAACAGGTGACTATTGACAACCCCTTTGAACGGCGGTTTCCATTCTCAACCCTGTCAAGAAACACCCCACATCGGGGCAAGAACGAAAGTGAGTCCAGCAGCATCAGGAGAAAATGGTTAGAGATTTTCTTGCTCGGACTAACATTAATCTTTGTGTGTTGTTTATATGGTAATCCAAGTGCCATAGGATGACGAGAAGCATTCATTTCTCTATCCCCACACACCATATCCTTTGCACAGCCAAGTTGAGCCTGCAAATTCATTTCAAGAACCCGTTGGTGGTCATTGCAAGTCCCAAGACGGATGCATCATCACTTCAGAAACGGAAGAGTTCAAGACTTAGGGTTTGCAAAGAAATCCCTAAGATAATGCTTAAAGTTGTTAGACCTTTGGTCACATGTCTAACACGATCTCCCGAAGTTGAGAAAAAGCGGGATTTCAAAAGAAAAAGGAAAAGGAAAAGATGAGGAAAAAGCCCCTAGCATCAAGAAAAAGCAAAGTGCCTGGTAAAAGCAAGGCCGATGCTTGGGTGAACAATTTGTATCAATCCCCCAGTGAAACCTGTTTGAAAAGGAGAGGGAAAAATCTAAAAGGAGTCAGATTCAAAAGACTACTCCTCAAACAGTGTCAAGCGCGGAGCAAAGACGCAAACAGAGTTGTCAGCCTCTTAATGCAGCCAGAGACGCTCTCATAGGAATTTGTGCACACCTCAAAAGTGGTCGTGCACCTCGAAAATTGAAGACGCAGAATGGAAAAGACAGGTGGCAAATTTGCAATGATCACCAATGTCAATCCCTTCACAAATTCTGGGCCAAAAACAAGCCTTTTCTCGGTCCCCAATCCCACCAAAGTTACAACCCTGAAACAGTCTTCTCTGATTAAGACACTTGGGTTAACATATAGCTTAGCTCGAAGAGGTACGAGCAAGACTATTTCTTTCTCATTTTGCAGGGTTCTTGACTTGTAAATCCAGAGCAGATGATGAAAGCTTTCGTTCAATGGCCTTGACTCAAAAAAAGAGTCCCCCTTGCAGACCAATATCCAAGCCCAACATTACGGTCCCGTGGAAGACCTCCCGACCGATCAAAATGTATGCGCTGCGAATGAGCCTAAAACCTAGGCACAGGTTAGTAGGGAACTGAGTGCGTCCCTTATAAAAAACCACTATCGCAAAACAGGTGAGAAGACCTCCTCGTCGAGAAATATTCCAATTGATGTTTTGAACAAACTCTTCCTGGAATTTTCAAATTATTTGATCCAGATTTTCCGTGCAAGGGATTTGTGATCACATTTGCATGTTGCAAGAATGCTTTGGAAGACCTCCAGCATCAAAATGCACATTTCATGATTAAACTAAAGTCATACGGCTTCGGCAAGTGGCCAGCCATCGTCTTCCCAGAGATTACTAACATTTTCCTGGTGAAGAAGATATTTCAGGCTCAAACTTCTGCAGGATACCTGGAGAACCCAGCTCCCAGAATGTCGCCTCAACAGACTCGATGGTAGAAACCGCCTGAAGGGTCAACCAATGGTAGACACCGCCTGAAGGGTCAACTGAAGGTAGAAACCGCCTGAAGGGTCAACCAAAGGTAGACACCGCCTGAAGGGTCAAATGATGGTAGAAACCGCCATAAGAGTCAACTCAATGGTAGATACCGCCTGAAGGGTCAAATTATGGTAGAAACCGCCTGAAGGGTCATATGATGGTAGATACCGCCTGAAGGGTCAAATTATGGTAGATACCGCCTGAAGGGTCAACTCAAGGTAGAAACCGCCTGAAGGGTCAATCAATGGTAGAAACCGCCTGAAGGGTCAATCAATGGTAGAAACCGCCTGAAGGGTCAATCAATGGTAGAAACCGCCTGAAGGGTCAAATAAGGTAGATACCGCCTGAAGGGTCAACTCAAGGTAGATACCGCCTGAAGGGTCAAACTAAGGTAGATACCGCCTGAAGGGTCAACCCAAGGTAGAAACCGCCTGAAGGGTCAAATCAATGGTAGAAACCGCCTGAAGGGTCAAATGATGGTAGAAACCGCCTGAAGGGTCAACTCATGGTAGAAACCGCCTGAAGGGTCAAATCATGGTAGAAACCGCCTGAAGGGTCAATTCGAAGGTAGAAACCGCCTGAAGGGTCAACTCAAAGGTAGAAACCGCCTGAAGGGTCAACTCAAAGGTAGATACCGCCTGAAGGGTCAAATCATGGTAGAAACCAAGTAATCCCATCGGACGTGGAAAACCTCCGTTTTGGGACCCTTTTCAAAAATCAGGCAGTCTTAGCATGACGTGGAGAACCCTCGTCCTATGACCCCTTTTCAAAAATCAAACAGTCTTAGCATGACGTGGAGAACCCTCGTCCTAGGACCCATTTTCAAAATTTAGGCAGTCTCATCGGACGTGGAGAAACCTCGTCATGGGACCCCTTTTCAAAATTCAGGTAATCTCATCAGGCGTGGAGAAACCTCGTCATGAGACCCCTTCCCAGAAAAACAGGTAATCTCATCAGGCGTGGAGAAACCTCGTCATGAGACCCCTTCCCAGAAAAACAGGTAACCCCATTGGACGTGGAAAACCTCCAATTCGGGAACCCATTTCAAAAATTAGGAAATCCCATCGGACGTAGAAAACCTCCGACTTGGGAACTTTTTGAAGAACCAGACATTCCCATCGGACGTAGAAAACCTCCGACTTGGGAACCTTTTGAAGAACCAGACATTCCCATTGGACGTAGAAAACCTCCGACTCGGGAACCTTTTGAAGAACTAGACATTCCCATTGGACGTAGAAAACCTCCAACTTGGGAACTTTTTGAAGAACCAAACATTCCCATCGGACGTAGAAAACCTCCGACTTGGGAACCTTTTCAAGGAAATAAAACAATCCCGTCGGACGTGGAAAACCTCCGCCTTGGGAATCCTTTTCAAAAATAGGCAATCCCATTGGACGTGGAAAACCTCCAATTCGGGAACCCATTTCAAAAATCAGGAAATCCCACCGGACGTAGAAAACCTCCGACTTGGGAACCATTCGAAGAACCGAGCAATCCCATCGGACGTAGAAAACCTCCGTGTTGGGAACTCCTTTTGAGAAACAAACAATCCCATTGGACGTGGAAAACCTCCAATTCGGGAACCCATTTCAAAAATCAGGAAATCCCACCGGACGTACAAAACCTCCGACTTGGGAACCATTTGAAGAACCGAGCAACCCCATCGGACGTAGAAAACCTCCGTGTTGGGAACTCCTTTTGAGAAACAAACCATCCCAGCGGACGTGGAAAACCTCCGACCTGGGACCCCTTTTGAAAAACAAACCATCCCAGCGGACGTGGAAAACCTCCGACTTGGGACCCCTTTTCAAGAAAACCAAACCATCCCAGCGGACGTGGAAAACCTCCGTCTTGGGAATCTTTTTCAAAAATAGGCAATCCCATTGGACGTGGAAAACCTCCAATTCGGGAACCCATTTCAAAAATCAGGAAATCCCACCGGACGTAGAAAACCTCCGACTTGGGAACCATTTGAAGAACCCAGCAATCCTATCGGACGTAGAAAACCTCCGTGTTGGGAACTCCTTTTGAGAAACAAACCATCCCAGCGGACGTGGAAAACCTCCGACTTGGGACCCCTTTTCAAAAACAAACAATCCCGTCGGACGTGGAAAACCTCCGTATTGGGAACCCTCTTCAAAACTTAAAAAATCCCCTCTGGCCCCGCTAGTCAGCGTCATGGGATCCTCTAAAGCAAATAGGTGCCTAGAAGTCGACCCAAGACTGAAGCCCAAAAGGCACGCTTGCCGCTTCGAAAGCACGATGACCAGATAAATCTCTCTGTAAGTGTTCACGGGTTGGTAGCCGCGGATCTGTCATCTTCCGGACCGGATCGCCAATTTTCAGCTTCAGAAGATTTCTTTCCCCAAAGTCCCCACTACACAGGGATTCACGACAGAGGTGTCTCAAAGCATAGTTCAAGATCGGAGCCTATAACGCTCGCGACTTGCCGCCTAGAGATACGGTGACCGCCTTTTCCACGAAGCACGCGCCGGATAGCCACGCCTCGAAGCTCTCACCCTTCGGAATGGATTGCAGCCGGTAGCCGCGGGAAAGACATTTATTCCACCCAAAGTCCCACTACACAGGGATTCACGACAGAGGTGTCTCAAAGCACAGTTCAAGATCAGAGCCCATAACGCTCGCGACTTGCCGCCTAGAGATACGGTGACCGCATTTTCCACGAAGCACGCGCCGGATAGCCACGCCTCGAAGCTCTCACCCTTCGGAATGGATTGCAACCGGTAGCCGTGGAAAAGAATTTCAAGACCCCAAAGTGGCAAATCAGGAGCCATGAAGGAAGTAATAAAAACCCAGCATGACGAACTAGACGCCACGAAGGGTTAAAAAAAAAAAAAAAAAAAAAAAAAAAACCTCCTCAGACTCCGCGTGCGCAGCATTCAACAGGCAGGTAAACGTCAGGTAAGCCTCCCTCGCTCCGGCCCGTGTCCTAATTGTCAGAGTAAATCGGTGATTAATTTGAGCATTCATCAAAAGACTTAAGGGTCCGATGTCATATCATTTCTTTTCCCCAATCGAGTCGGTTAAGGTTCAGGTGTCATTTTGTCTTTGAAAGCAACCTCTGACGAGCTCACTCTCAAAGAGGGGCAGCTGTTGACACCTGATTTTTGACCATCTTTTATTTTAGTTTTTATTTCTAAAATTAATTAAAAATAGCAAAAAAGGTCAAACAATTGCAAAATCAACTTTGGGAGCCTTAGCCTAGCCTTAGGAACCAATTTTGAACAAAAAATATTTTTTGAATTTTTTAATATTTTTTGGAATTTATTTAATTATAAAAATACCCAAAAAATCAGAAAAATACCATCCGTGGTCAGAAAATTTATTTTAATTCTCTCTTTAATATTTTCACTTTTTATTAGGGAAATTCGGCTTGGTTCATTGGGTTCCTTCACAAACCTAATCCCGAACCGGGCCTAAAAAATCCTTTTCGAGTCTTTTAATTTTCTATTCTCGATTTTTATAAGCTATGACATTGGACTCTAAAGTACTGAAATGCAATTAGGTCAATTTTCCCTCCAATTTGATCAATTTTAACCAAAAGGGCTTAATTGCATAAAAATCTTTCAATTTAGTCCCCGGTTTCACAATTTTTGAAATTAAATTTCACACGGGCACACCAATTAAAATTAAACACCTCTACCCAACAGTTTTCATCATGCTGAATCCATTGGTGGGCTCAATTTTGGCTAATTCGATCGTTTAGGCCTTCGATTTGGCGAAATTAAATTTCGGATCCTAGGGACAATTTGGGGTTTTCACATAATTTCAATAAATTGATTCACGAAAATACCCATATTTGATGGAAAACATGTCAAGGAATCCGATTTTGCCATCAATTTCATGAAAAGAGATCATTTGGGGGGTCAATTTGGCGATTTGGGCGATTTGGCCGAACCGGGCCGGTCGGGTCAGGCCCGACCCGACCCGGTCCGACCCGGGTCTGCAGCATTGTTGCAGACCACTCTGCAGAACGTGGACAGCAAGCTGCAAAACAGAATAGGGGGAGATGGGGCAGCGAAGCGTGCGATTTTTGAAAGGAAAAAGAACAACGCACATGGGGGGACATTGGCAGAGGGGCATGGGTCGCGGAGCGGGCGTCGAGGCGGGCGGTCGGCCACGCCAAAGCGGGGGAGATTCTCGGATAAAAACCGAGCTCGGCCATGAGAGAGAGGAGATTTTTTTGAGAGGAAACCGACGGACAACCGGCAACCCAGGGTCTTCGGCAACGCTCCCCGACCATCACCGGAGCTTAGTGGCCGTCGGCGAGCTCCGAATAGGTTGGTATTTGCTCCCGAGCTTCATTTTTCTCAGTGCACGCCATGTGTTCGGCGAAATGCTTCAGTGAGGATTTTACTCCGGGGCTCTCGGCCGGACCTTTCCCGACCCCTTTCTGTGCGAGGCTCGCTTTAAAAATCATCTAGATCCAACTCTAAGCTTGTGTTGACCTTTGTTTTGCATTAAACCGCGGCGAAAACACGGCTCGGAGCTTCGCCGGCAACGGTTCGGACCGGGAGCTCAACGGGGAACTTCCGGCGGTCTTCAAGCTCGAAATGAGCTCAGGTAAGCCTCTAGACCCTCCTTGGGTGTTGTTTGATGGTTTAGAATCGAGTTTTGATAAGAAAAAAAATTCGGAAAATACCTCGCCGGAGCCGGGTTCGGGGAGGCCCGGTTTACTTATTTTTCGGCTTGTTCACGGCCTTCTTTTTGTTGTATGTTGATGCTGAGTGTCTAATGAGTCGAATGCCGCAAGAACGGGCGAAAAATACCAAGTTTCGGGCCCGTTTCGCAATTTTCCGGCGACCTCGCCGGAATTTTTATTATTCCCGCCGGATTTTTCACTGTTCATCGTCTTCTCCGGCGACCCTCCGGCCGGTCAACGGTCAACGGCCGACGTGGCGTGCCACGTAGGCAGCCACGTCAGCCGGGTGGGGTCCGGTCCGCTTATTTTCAAATAAAACAAACGGACGGCCACGATCGCGACACGTGTCGCGATCCTGGAATTTTTGGAATATTAAATAAATGATTTTCGAATAATCGATCCGGCGGACGAGAATGTGCCACGTGGCTCGCTGAGGGACGTCCGATCTTGTACAAGATCGGACGCACCAGAGGAGGCCACGTGGCACGTTCTAGAGCGTTCGATCCGAAGGTTTTTCTAAAAAAGGAAAATAATTGATTTTTGATCCAATGGCTACGATGTGGCCACGTGGCTCACTGAGGGACGTCCGATCTAGTCTTTGATCGGACGCACGAGACGAAGCCACGTGGCACGACGTGGACCGTCCGATCCGGGGAATTTTCGGATAATTAAATAAAATAGATAAAAAATCAAAAAAATTGTTAAAAAATAGGAAAAAATATTTAAAAATATAAAACGGTGTCGTTTTAGGCCGGTTTCAACCCCTAGGGTCGGGCCGGGCGCCCGAGAGGCGCGGGCCGGGTCTGACCCAGCCCGGAAAATATCTTTAAATAAATAAAAAAATCAGAAAATAATAAAATAATAAAAAATAATCAATTAAAAATAAAAAATCATAAAAAATTCAAAAAAATTCGGAAAATTCAGAAAAATTCCAAAAAATTCTCAAAAATGGGAAATGGCCACAATCAACTGGCCATGGAATATTTTGGGTAACTCGGTATCCAAACCTTCCAAAAATGACAATTTTGCCCTTCGGACTAATTGTCCCCGAATCTTCCCATTTTACCCCTAGCCCTAAATCACATCTTCCCTAAGCCCTTATGGCTATACTAGGAGGCCAATGATTGAAATTGATGTGCATTGACATGATTTATTTATGCATTTGATTGCGCTTTCATTATATTGACTGTGATTTGATAGGACCAGTCTTCCAATCTGCATGAAACCCTGACTCATACATATCTCACCTAAAATTGTGCCTGCATGAACTCTTAGTCAGGAAAATCACTCGCGTTAGGTACCGAAAGGGCGTTGGTAATGACACCGACGTAACCAAGTCCCCGAACCCAAAATCTCTGGTTCCGCAGAACTGATCGATCTCTCCCAATCGGTCAGTAAGGTTTCCGGTCTACCCTCCAAAAAAGACCGGTGGCGACTCCAAATGCATGCACAAATTGCACATGCCACCACGACCACACTAAGGTCGAAAGCGATCGACTCTTATCGTCGAACCCTCAAAAGACACTCCCGCTGCGATTTGGTATGGGCCTGGGAGGGCCCGCGCCGATCCAAAGCCTGCGATCGGTAATCCATTAGCCGCGTCCGTTGATTTTCGGACGGGTCGCGACAGGCTATTGAGCCCGTCACCCAGCTTTGCTAGCGTCTCTAATTTGTGTCTCTCGATCCTTTTGATCAGCTTTCCCACCTCAACCCACTTTTCTAGCTTCGCTAGTGATTTTTCTGTTGTCATGGGCGATTCTAGTGACCGCCTAGATGTCAAGCTTGATGGTTCAAACTATTCACTTTGGAAACCATCGGCAATGGCGGCTCTTGTTTACCGCGATTTATTTGAGCATGTTGAAGGTTTCCGTCTATGTCCTGATGCTCTTAAGGAAAGTGCCTCATCTGAGGCGGTTGTAAAGCGTACCGCTGAAATTCGAGCATGGACAGTTGCTGATCGGAAGGCATGGGCTATTCTTTTTGGCTCTATTGATCTTGCTCTTCGCCCACAATTTTCTCATATTGTTGGAGCGAAATGTTTGTGGGATCAGCTCGCCGAGATGTTTACTCAGACCGGGGACATTCGGGTTTATCAGTTGGAGCAAGAAATTTACTGTGTTACGCAAGGGTCTCGCTCTATTCGAGACTTTTACAATTATATGCATTCCCTTTGGAGTCAATTAGATATTCTTGCTCATGTTCTTTGCTCGACATGCTTGAACTGTACTAGGTGTCCATCTACTCGGCTTCAAACTCAAGATAGACACCGTCTACATACTTTCCTTATGAAGCTTGGCTCTCCTTATGAAGGTGTTCGCAGCCAGCTTCTCCATCGCTCTCCTAGACCGTCCCTCCTTGACGCTATCAAAGAATTGCAGTATGAGGAAACTCGTCTGGGTCTACTTTCCTCCTCTGCAGTTGCTGATTCCGCTGCTGTTTTAGCTGCTCCACCACGTGCTCCGCCTGCTGTTTTGGCTGCTTCACCACGACCTCCCTCTGCACGTGGCTCTCGTCGCCTTTTATGTACTTATTGTCACCGTCTTGGACATGAGGAGCCACACTGTTGGCAAAAGAAGAAGGAAGCTTCACGCCCTTCAGCAACACCGCGTTCTATTCAGTATTCTGTGACATCTCCACACTCTCGACCTATTACTCTGGTTTCTTCTTCTACGGATAATCGGATTGCTGCCCTTGAAGCACAGCTTGCTCGATTGAACCCTTCTTTGCTTGGGTCTTTTCCCGATTCCAGCACTCCTACAACTTCTTCATCTACAGGAAACACTGCTGCAGCCACTCTATCTTCAGGTGACACTTCTATTACCTGGATACTTGACTCAGGAGCTGCTAGACATATGTCTAGTTCCGCTGCTTGTCTCACTCAGCTCTCTGAGCTCAAGCATCCAACACATTTCTTTACTGCTGATGGCTCTCCTCTCCTAGCTACCCGGCGGGGTACTCTCACCATCTCTCAACATTTCAATGTCCCTAACGTGTTACATGTTCCATCTCTAGCTCTCAATTTATTATCCGTTGGACAACTTACTGATGCTGGATGTACTGTAAGCTTTACAAATAGCTCTTGCTTTGTGCAGGATCGTTTGAGTGGTCGGATGATTGGGAGAGGTAGTAGACGGGACGGACTCTATATTATGCAGCATCTCCACCTTCCAACTTCTTCTCTTCCTTCTCCTGTGTTGGCTACCATTGATCTTGCCCGATGGCATCAACGTCTCGGACATATTCCTTCTTCTCGTCTCACCGTCCTTCATCAACGAGGTGCTTTAGGTCCTGTTTCTTCTAGTAATCTTCCTCCATGTTCTGTATGTCCCTTGGCCAAACAATCTGCTAAGCCTTTTCCTATTAGTAACTCTAGATCTAGTGCAATTTTCGATCTTATTCATTCTGATGTATGGGGTCCTGCCCCACTTTGTTCAAAGAGTGGTTTCAAATATTATGTCTCTTTTATTGATGATTACTCTCGTTACACATGGGTCTATCTTATGCGTCAACGCAGTGATTTCTTTTTCATCTATCAGTCTTTTACTACCATGATTTCCACCCAATTTAATACAAAAATCAAAGTTTTTCGTTCAGACTCGGGAGGAGAATATCTTTCTACTGTTTTTCGTTCCCTCTTGGCCAGCGATGGTACACTTCCTCAACTATCTTGTCCTGGGATTCCAGCTCAGAATGGGGTTGCTGAACGCAAGCACCGTCATATTTTAGATACCACTCGCGCTCTCTTACTTGGGACATCTGTTCCTACTGAGTTCTGGGCTGAGGCACTTCTCACAGCTGTTCATCTAATTAACCGCCTACCCTCGCCTGTTCTTCATCAAGACACCCCTTTCCAGCGTCTCTATTCTCGATCTCCCAGCTATAATCATCTTCGAGTTTTTGGGTGTACTTGTTTTGTCATTCTTCCACCCACTGAACGTACGAAGCTCACCGCTCGCTCCATCTCGTGTGCATTCTTGGGTTACAGCACCGAGCACAAGGGTTATCGCTGTTATGACCCAAATGCGCGACGTATACGTATTTCTCGCAATGTTACCTTTCATGAACACGTTCCCTTCTTCCCTACAAATGTAACACCTCCTGTCTCGACCCATGTTCCATTTATGGATTTCCCTGTTGATCCTTTTTCCTGATCCTCCTTATTCTGCTTTCACCTCGGAACCAGATATATCACCACCGTCCACATCTTCTCCTACCCGTTCTGCTGTACCTCCTACTCTACCTGCCCTCGACGATTCTGCAGTTCTAGAGCCACGCCGTAATCCTCCTCGGGATCGACGTCCGCCTACTCGGTATGTTGCTTCTACTTCTTATTCTACTGAGTTTAGCTCTTTTTTGGCTGCTGTTCATGCTGTACAAGAACCCACTAGTTATCGTGAGGCAGTTCAGCATACTGAGTGGCGTCAAGCTATGTCTGAGGAGCTCAGGGCATTGGAAAGTACTGGTACTTGGGAGCTTGTGTCTCTCCCTCCAGGCCGCTCCTTGGTATCATGCCGATGGATATATAAGATTAAAACCCGTTCTGATGGCAGTATTGAACGTTACAAAGCACGTCTGGTTGCCAGAGGTTTCTCGCAGGAGTATGGCATTGATTATGAGGAGACGTTTGCTCCCGTAGCAAAGATGACATCTGTCCGAGCTTTACTAGCTATTGCTTCAATTCGTAATTGGCCCCTCTTTCAGCTTGATGTCAAGAATGCTTTTCTTCATGGGGATCTTCAAGAGGATATCTTCATGCAACCTCCACCTGGTCTTGGTCATATTTCTGGACAGGTTTGCCGCTTGCGACGGGCTATTTATGGTCTTAAACAGGCTCCTCGTGCTTGGTTTGAGAAGTTCAGTGATGCTATTCGATCTGCTGGTTTTACTCAAAGCGAGGCTGATCATGCTATGTTTGTTCATACCTCTTCTGCTGGTTGCACTATTCTTCTTCTTTACGTTGATGATATGGTTATCACTGGAGATGATCGCGACCATATTGAACATACCAAGCGGCACCTTCAGCAACATTTTGCCATGAAGGATCTTGGACCACTGCGCTACTTTCTTGGGCTTGAAATTGCTCGCAGTTCACGTGGTATCCTTATTTCTCAACAAAAATATACTGCTGATATTCTCTCTAGGGCTGCTCTCTCGGATGCACGCACTGCTGCTACTCCTATTGAGCTGAATCAGAAGCTCTGCTCGGATGACGGGGAGCCTCTTTCTGATGTGACCCGCTATCGAACTTTGGTTGGCAGCCTTGTATATCTTACTATCTCCCGACCCGACATTGCTTATGCTGTTCATGTTGTCAGTCAGTTTGTTGCTGCTCCTCGCACAATTCATTATGCTGCTGTTCTGAGGATCTTGCGATATCTCCGAGGCACTTTATCGCGTTCCTTATTTCTGCCATCTTCTTCTGCTCTCAAGTTGCGTGCCTATTCTGATGCTGATTGGGCTTCCAATGTGTCTGATCGCAAATCTATCACTGGCTATTGCATTTTTCTTGGCGATTCTCTTATTTCCTGGCGTGCCAAGAAACAACAAATTGTCTCACGCTCCTCTACAGAGTCCGAGTATCGTGCTATGGCTGACACTACCGTTGAGATTGTTTGGCTTCGCCGCTTACTTGCTGACATGGGTGTTTCACTTCCGGATCCCACTCCTCTACACTGTGACAACAAGAGTGCCATCCATATTGGTGAAAATCCAGTCTTTCATGAGCGTACAAAACATATTGAGATCGATTGTCATCTGACTCGTCATCATCTTCAAGCTCGCACTATTTCTCTTCCTTTTGTTGGAACTGATAATCAACTTGCAGATTGTTTTACGAAGGCTCTTACATCACAACGCTTTAAATTTCTTCTTTCCAAACTCTCGTTGTTTGATCCACCTTGAGTTTGAGGGGGGGTGTTAGACATACTTGTATAGCCTTGTAGTCTTATAGCTTTCTCTTACATTCCTTCTTTCTCTTTAGTCCCACATAGGAAGATCACTAAGCTCTTTACCTCTTCTAAGCCTATATAAGGGCTTCTCATGTACATTGTTTGACACACCATTATTAGAGAACAATACCATTCTCTCTTAATCATTCTTTCTTATCAGAATCGACCCGCGAAACCGACCCAAAATGATTGACGGCGCAGACTTTGCCTTGGTAGACTGTAACGTCGTCATAACCCGAGCCTAAACGGCTCCAGTTCTCATCTCCATACTTCCAATAACATAACTGCTTTTCTACATCAATGAAATAAACCAAACACTGATCTTGATCAATCCTTACACCATCCGGATACACCACTACTTTCTGCATACCTCCTCCGGTTCTACCGCCATATTCGAGCATGTATTCTCTGCAGATTTCAACGATTCGGAATTGGAGACAATCAAGTACCGGCGGGAGCTCGGGGGGCAAGGACGTGATCCGCTGCCGCGAGAAGAGGCTGAGGATCCGAATGTCCCCGACCTCTGACTCCTCAATATTCAGCAGCCACCGCATGCGACCGGAGGCCGCTCCGTCCATCGTTTCGAGGGCGTAGACTGTGCTCTCACTGAGGAAAAGGGCTTCAGACCTCCGCGAGCGAAAGATTAGGAAAGGGAATCCGGAGGTGTCGCGGTGAGGTGGGGTGATCGAGAAGCGGAACGAAGAGCAGACGCTTCAAAACCGGAGGACGTCCATGCGAGTGTGGAGCCTAGTGCCAATTATGGAGAGAAGCTCCAGCGGGAGATCGGACCATGGACGTTTCGTGGTTCCCTCCATGTGATCTCCTGCGTTTTCTGCACAAGCGATCGCAGATGTTGCAGGAACAAGAAGAAGAAGAAGAAACCGGAAGTGTTGTGGATGGGTTGCGAAGAGGGTTTCTGCTTCCACATTTGGACAAATTGAAACCCTAGCTTTCCTTGAGGAATTAAAGGGGGATTTTCATTCGACTATCTTTAGGATTTTTCCATTCGATTTTGATCCTGAATCTTAAAAAATCTATTTATTTTTTTGGTAATCGAGGTTTTCACCTGCAATGGACTATTTCTCGGGGCGTTGGAATCTTTTCTCTTCGTACCAAGGTAAGTATTTGTCATCTACCATAAATATGGGTGGTGTTTCCTAAATTCAGTTTATATCAAAAGATTGTTTTTGTATCAAAATTTCTTTCCCTTTTTGTTTCAACACATCCGACAAAATTTTCAATTCATTTCTCAAAGTAATCGAAAAGGCAACTTTGTCATAACCACGTTCATGCTCCTAAAAGGCGAATTTCTATCTCAAGATAGTTCTTGCTTTCTCGATAAAACTTGTGAAAAACATGTTATAAGTCTAGCACAAATCCATTCTCTTCCACGTCCGAGATGAAATGATAATGGCCAGCTTATGTTGCAGGCAAGTGGGATAGCTCTGTATGTAGGTCTAAGTCAAGATGGTTACGACAAGCGTTGTGATCTCGAGCACATTATGACTCTAATGGGTCAAACCAGATAAAAAATTTACACTCAACTCGTAGGACCTACTTGATAGAAAAGCATGTCGATCGTAAAGGTCACCCATGAAACCGTCGATGGGATGTCTGAAGGGCTTGTCGATTGTAAGTTCTCTAGTGGACGGAGTTTAAATGAAAATTTAACACGTGGCAGAGCGACGAAAGGGAGTTTAGTTCCTGAGACGAGAGGAATCTATCCGTCGAGGGATAAACATGGCTAAAGGATCGGATACTTGCGAAGGAAAGTTAGCATACATACCGAAACACTCGTTAAAGATAGGGAGAAATCCAAGGCAGAGGAAGCTCAACATCATTTAGAATACAGTAGACAAATCTCTGACGACAATTAAAGATACTCTAAGCAATATTTATACAACATCAATCAATGAGTCCATCTGGTTTTTAAAGAGGATAATTCGCACTAGATGTTCACTTAGGTTTTGTCAATCTTTGCACATGGCCTATAAGTACATTACACAATTCAGAAAACGAACGGTTTTTTTTTCTCTCTTTTTTTTTTTCGGATCGAAACGAACAGTTGGCATCTGCTTGCTTTTTGAGCAGTTCTTATCATGGTTTGACAGTAACTTGTTAATTTCCTTCATGATTCGATAAGCTCTCATTCAATATACGAGTATGACAGTACACCAGAGCTTATATCGATCATTTAGTTTAACATCAGGGAGCACCCGATGCATAGGAGCGATAAAAATGGCAGTTGCAGGCATTACTCATAGAGTAGACTTACCGATCGTCCGATCTCTGTACCCTCTATGAGAACTAATATCCACTCTAATATTAAAAAGGTTTCTCGAGCTTCAAAACGTTCGTTGTTGAATAAAAGAGGCAAAGGCCGATTTATAACTTGAAATGTATGTTGCTTCCCCTCACAACAACACAGCCGCTGCTGATTCTGCCGCTCTCCGTTTGGAAAGTCAGAATTTCCAAGAGGGGCTCTCGTTTCTTTCATTTTTTTTGGTGCGTCACACAAAAACATCCACGGCTACATTAAGATGTAACGTCAGTGATGCATGCCTTTGCTAGGTCTGTTGTACTTCATGTGGCTGTTGACGAGTTGACCGGCAGCGAGAGCAGACATGAGAGAGGGCTCTCCTGCAAGAATCAGCTCCTGTATCAATGGCAGCCAAGGCTCTTGAGTTTGACCCGAGTGGTGAATCTCTGCTTGTCCTCTTCACGCCCGATCGATACGATCTCCATTTTTTTTTTTCGCTAAGATCATCAATTTCCTAGTCCGATGTGGTTGACAATCTCTATCTCTAGAGATGATTCTTTTGATTTCTATACTACCAAAAATGGAGAGATTAGGAACTAGATTGCACATGTCCAAATTGCTAGGGAACTTGTTGTGACTTTTTCACTTGTTTGATCAGATAAATGACTACATTGAACATTAAGACATAGTTCAATGACCACATTAAACATATTAAAACAAAGTGTAGGGACTATTAGTCCAGACATTTTTTTTCGAGTTCATTCTAGAGTAATCTTGATAGCATTCTTTTTTCTTTTTTTTCAAAGAAATGATGTTTAAAGAACCGATTCAGGTCTCCGGTTCTCACTTTTCGTATTCCAAAGACTACAAGTAAATGTATCCCACATAGTCTCATCCAACCTAATTGCGCTTCTTCAAGAACGATATGCCCGGGTACTCGTTTTTACGACAAGCCAAGTCGAACAGCATAACCTTTTTCGTCGATGAAAGTGAACCAGACCTCCCGTCGTAGTAGATGCAATCCCCTTTACACCAGTCGAGCTCGTGCGCCGAGACCGAGAACGAGCAGAGGTCACAGAGGAAGAAAGCTGAATTGCCCAGGCTTCTCACCTTCTCCCATCTCCCACATTGTTGATCCAATCTGTAGGCTCTAAAATCAGGAGTCCCACCAAATGTAAAGCACTCGTCCACTACATAAAGATCACCACTTGACACCACCAAACGCTTCCGGTGGCAGCGGCGGCAACCACAGCCGTCGATTGGCAGTGAGAAATTTTGAAGTCTGAAAGATGAATCGATATGGAAAACCAACCCCGATTTATCAACAACGCAGACTTTGCCTTGGTAGACTACAATGTCCTCATAACCCCAGCCTAAATGGCTCCACTTCTCATCCCCATACTTCCAATACCATAATTGCCATTCCAAATCGATGAAATAAATCGCACGCTGATCTAGATCAGTCCATGCACAATCCGGATGCACGACTACTCTCAGCATAGCTTGGAAGTGGCCGCCATATTCGAGCGTGTACTCTCTACAGATTTCAACCAATTGGAGAGAATCGAGTACCTTTGGGAACTTGAGGGGCAACCCCACGATCGGCCTCCGCGACAAGACGCTGAGGATCCGCATGTCCCCGAGCTCCGACTCCTCCAGCTTCAGCAGCCACTGCAAGCGACCGGAGGCGGCTCTGTCCGTCGGTGTGTCGAGGGTGTAGACCGTGCTCTCTCGGAGGAGGAGGTCAGCCTCCGTCGAGCGAGGTATTGGCAAAGGGAACCGCGGGGCAGGCAGGGGGATCAAGGAGCGGAACGAAGAGCACGCGCTGCGGAACCGGAGGACGTCCATTCGAGTGTGGAGCCTACTGCCGATCATGGATAGAAGCTCCGGTGGGAGATCGGACCATGGACGTTTCCTGGTTCCCTCCATGAGAGCTCCTGCGTTTTCGTGCACAAGAGATCGCAGATGTTGCTGGAACAACAAGAGGAAGAAGAAGAAATCGTCGCTGCCGCAGATTAGAAGGGAGCGTAGGGCATGTCCGTAGAGATCAAACCGGAAGTGTTGTCGATGGGTTTGCGAAAAGGGTTTCTGCTTCCAACGTGAAACCCTAGCTCTCCTTGTGGCGTGCGAAAACAAAAGTTAAAAGGGGGAAATCAATATCAATAGATAGCGAATAATTATTCGATTGTGTAATCTTGTAATGGCCAGACACTCTTGCTTATGGGCCTAACCAAGGTAGGGGAATCCCCACCCTTGATAGAGAGGGGGGCAAGCACTATCAAGGGTCAAGGGTGGAGATGTGCTGCCATAGAAAAAACTAAGGCAGCAGATCACTGTCCCTGAAGAAGACCCAACTAGTACTTGTTTGAATTTTCATTTTCACCTCAGCTAAGACACTTGTTAAGTATATTTTCTAATAAATTTTTGAATTTTTATGCAGACTATATATAGTTGTTTAAACAAGTGCTTGTGCCAAATTTGATTTACGGTCCCTGTAATTGTTTTTTAAAGTATTTCCTAAAAGCAGTCTATGAAATTAAAATAAAGAGCAAATTTATGTTGCGAAGGAATTTGTGGCTCAACTTAACGGCGCAACATAAATATCCTATCCCGTCTTCAAAGACAAATTTCAGGTTCTACGTTGGACGCTCCAAAGACGATTGCGATCATCCAAAAATTAAGGATCTCGTTATGTAGTCGGATGACAACAGCTGGAATCCTAAGTTTTTTATATATTTTCCCAAGAATCTTAACTCGATAAAT